>WEIT01001723.1:9942-57870 GCA_013389985.1 Dryoscopus gambensis | reverse complement strand
GAGGCTGCGGCCGCGGTGGGAGCAGAGCAGCGGGGCCGCGCCGGCCGGGCGCTGTCAGCAGGCGGCGGCTGGAGAACCGCTGGAAACTCATTAGTGCTGCTCCTCGCCTCTCCGGAGGAGCGCTGGCTCGGGGGCTTCCGAGCCCTGCCGGGAGTTCCTCAGTCGGGCGTCTGGACCAGGGGATCTGTCAGCTCCCCGCGATTTCAGCCCCTCTGAAATCCTGAAGTTTCTTTAACAAAGCTGTTACCGTGACTTCCCCTCTGCTGAAAGAGTTAAAAAAAAAAATCAGAACGTATCTTTTTGATAAGAGTTGTGATAATATTTTGTTAAAATTGGTTATTACATACGTCATTAATTCTGGTGTAAGTAAAATCGGATTTTTTTGAGGCTCTGAGGTAAAGGTCAGTGTAAACTTCTAATGATTAGAATCCAACCTCAAACTGTCTGATTTAATGGATTGGTTATGAATCTTCCCTACCAGCTGCTAGAGTTTTATATTTACATTTTCTACCTGTACAAAAGTGTGTTCCACAAAAGAAGAAGAGAAAACCACATCGGGAGGTATGGTGAAACACTTACTGAGTGTTGTCAAATACCTAAAGTAAACAGAAACACTGCAGAAGGCTATGTTTTGAGTTAATTGTGTTTGTTTGGTTTGGT
Organism: Dryoscopus gambensis; assembly: GCA_013389985.1. Lineage (NCBI taxonomy): Eukaryota > Metazoa > Chordata > Aves > Passeriformes > Malaconotidae > Dryoscopus > Dryoscopus gambensis. The sequence goes on along the minus strand of WEIT01001723.1, from coordinate 57,210 downwards.
TATTTTTTTGAGTTCTGAAGACTCGCAATAAGTTATCAGTTGTTAACAGTAAAATAACTTGCAAGATACTTTGTTTACTGTACGCTAAACCTGTCCCTTTAAACTGAGTGAAAAGATATAGGCTTTATGTTACTTATTACCTTTTTTTATTCTAATTGTGGAGTCTGACCTTAGCAGTAGCAAAGGTTATAGTCCCTTAAACTCCATCTGAAACTTGCTGTTTGTACAGTAAATATTTTCAGTGGTGCTGGTTCTTGGTAGATGAGGTGAAGATGTTCTCTGTTGACTTATATTGTACTGCTGTGAATCAGGCTGTAACAGACTGCAGGCTGTTTTCTCACAGAACCTTTAAGCTTGTAAAATACTCACTAATATTCTTGATGACAATTTAATTGTATTTTAAAATGCTTTCACTAGGTTCATTCCAGCCAACGAATGAAATGATGCTCAAGTTCTATAGCTTTTATAAGCAAGCAACCCAAGGACCCTGTAACATTCCTCGACCTGGATTCTGGGATCCAATTGGTAGATACAAATGGTAACTTTTCATGTGTTGTTGTTCTGGGGATTTTTTTTATGCTTGGAGTGGAGATGTTTAGAAGAGTAGCACTTGGAGAAAGAATCTCACTCTTTCTTTTTGAAATAAAAAGAACATTTACAACCTTTGATGCTTGAATTAGTTTTCTGTTGTATTCTAACTTTCTATCTCAGATAACGTATAGCTTCTCAGAGTTGCAGGTGGAAATGTTCCCTTGGATTATACAGGTGGGCAGGTTTTTCTCCAACCACCATCATGGTACCTCTGCAGTGTTTATCTCATGTTGTAAAATGAAATTTTAGGTGCTCTGCAGAATGAGTGATGTGGATGAGTGTCTGGAGTTCTTCCTTCTTGAGAGTTCGTGTGTGATGTGAGCCTGAAGTAAATAAGTGCTCACTGGCAACCACTAATACAGCTTTGAGCTCTTGGTGGGGAGGTTGGGTTTATGTGTCTTTCTGGTTTGTCTGCTCAGTGGCAGGGCTTCCCACTGTCTGTGTTTGCCTTGTCCTGGAGACTTCTGATTCACCAAATTACCAAGTTCTCTTTGAAAAGCCAATGTAAATGTTTTGCTTATAGTATTTTAATGATGATTTGTCCTGAAGAACAAGTATTATTGCTGTGTTATGGTCGTAGTGGTCTTGGGAATCTGTGAAATGATTCCTAGGACTTTTTTTTTCCCCTCCTTCCTTCTTCCTCAGCCTCTTCAAGCCAGAGTGCAGGGGCTAGACTAGGGCAGTGTGCTTTCATCCACCTGGTTGATTGTAGCTAGAATGTGAGCCACCAACCTTGGTGGTTTTCTGTGAGTGGGACAACTACTCTGGAATGTTAAATCATATGCAAGACTGAGGAAATGTTTTATTGCAGTCTGTGTTCTGACAGATTCCTTGTGGAATACTGCTAAATTTGGTTGGAGTTTTTTGTCTTGCAGACCTCGAGAGAGGAAGATTTTATTTAAGTTATAAGTAGCTGCTCTGGTAACTGGGCTGATAGCTACACTATTTGCCTACTAGACTGATGTGTCTTTTCCCAATTGCTAAGCTCAAAAAGGACAGATTTTTCTTTTAGCCTGTTCTGTCTCAGTGACAGCTGTTTGTAAGTGCTGGCTGAAGTGTCTGGGCCTGTTTGTTTTATACAGCAGAGGATCTTAAACTCAGCTTAGTCAAAAGGGTAATGTGTGTGTCTCATATCTGGGCTTATTTACTGGGTACAAAATCATAGGTAGTCAGTGAGGAACTCTTCAGTCCCCAGTCTGTTCAGTTTGTTGCTTCTTCTTCCACTGTGTGATTATCCTAGCAAATTATATATTTGTACTTCAAAAAAAAAGTGAATCGTTCTTGCATTTTACATGTATCAGAGAAATTTTGGACATTACATAACTGACCTACTTAAGGCCAAGTTGAAAAAATCCAGTATGCCCTGAGGATACTTAAGGTGTGCGACTTTCTTTCCTAGGGATGCTTGGAGTGCCTTGGGAAACATGTCCAAAGAAGAAGCCATGATAGCCTATGTTGATGAAATGAAAAAGGTATGTTTTCTAATGACGAGATTTTCTAGACAAGTGTCCCAGAAATAGAAGAATGTGATGCAAGTCTTGCTGACTACTACTGCCAAAGCTCCGAATGAGTTATCCCCTATGTGAACTGTTACATTTCAGTACTATGCTGTTTGGCCTGTGGGGAGAAGAAAATTAAAAAGTTCCTTCAAAAGCTACAGAATTTGTGTTGTTTTCAGAGAAACACGAGAACTCTAGCTGATACGAAGGTTAAATGACAGAGCTAAAGAAAGTGAAATACTGAAATCATGGTAAAGGAAAAAAAAAAACTGCCTCAGTTCTTAGAGCTGAGAGAGGTAAGTGATCCTTATCCTGGAAAAGAGACTAAAACAACTTTCCAGAAGGACTCCAGGAGAAAAGGTCTCACGCTCATGACTGGAGACATGAATATAATCAAATATGTAAACTTAATTCTTGATTTTTCAGGAAAAACTCAGCAACTTGAATTTTCTGTACTTGCCATGAAAATATTCCATGTATATTATAGTTGCAGTGACACTATTAGCATTGAGTAATGTGCTCTGTTTTGGAATAGGTGTGTAACTTGTAAACAGTCACAGTTACCATATTAGGCAGGAATTGCAGCATTAACTAAAGTAAACAGAGTTAAAGTTTCATGGCTTTTATTAACTAACCCTTTTCACTGCAGTCTTTTCACTGAAACTTCTAGAAATGACTTTTCCAGTTTAAAGATTGTTTGCTGTCAATCTGGATAAAAGTATAATTGTAATCTATTATTATAATGAGGTTAGTATCAAAGGGAGAAAATCAAGGGGAATAAGTTCTACTCCAAATACATTTGCTTTTTTGCTAGGCCATTATCTTGACATCAAACTCTGAACCTGTTTAATGCTGATACAACAAAAATTTTTACAAGGCAAGGAGCTGGAGTCTGATGTACTGTTCTTTTTCCTGTCTGTAGTTTTGGTAATTTAGTTCCTGCTGGTATTACTGTATCTGCTTTAAAATGAAAAATAAGCAACTCCAGAAAACACAGAAGGCCAAATAACTGTTTGTTTGATTAAAAACCCCACTAAATTTTAATAATTCCTTTGAATATTGTGCCACAAAGTTTAGTGCTTCATTTCAAATCTTGGGTTCAATATGTGTTGATATTTCAGTGGATTACCTTCTGGGATTTTTTAGGTGCAGTAACTGGTTTGGTCAGGACACTAAAACTAAGTGAAACTGCAATGTTTGTTCTAAAAAAACTCGAGTAAGCCTCCTTCTAGGAAGTCTGCTTACTTGACCCTAATGAACCACAAATACTCTGCCTCTGTGCGGATTACATACAGGGATTGGAGAGAAAATGACATCTTGCCTTGCTCAGCTTTGAAACTGGGGAGTGTGTTTACCCTGCTTTGGTGCTGTTTCAGCTCTCACATTTGGAATACTAGCTTCAGCTTTTCCATCCCAATTGATTCTACTTGAAATGTCAGTGGAAGTGCATTTCTGATGGATCCACTGGGTGGTTCTATCAGCACACACTGCACTAATCCTCGTGGGCTTACTGTGGGCAGTCTGCTGTTGCTGCATAGGTATCCATGTCTAAGGGGGCAAAATCCCACTTGTAGGCTGATATCCCAGGACTGTGTTTAAGGGTGTATAAGATTGCCGTATTCCCCGAGCCCCGGGGCATTCCCTGGCATTTGCACATTCTGCTTGGGCTATACATGCATCAGATGACCCTGTCACAAAATTCTAAATTTGTTTTGGGTTTTTTTTCTCTCCTAATGTGGTAACCTTGGAAATCACAGCTGAGGAATGTGTCTGGGTGAGGTTTTGATACACTGGTGAGAGATGGCCAAACGTCTTATTTTTAGTTAAAATAAACAAAATGCACCTGAGCTCAGATTCAAGGTTAGTTTGTTTCAAGTAGCATTTCTGAAATTTATTTTGCAATGCTATTTAAACTAATTTGTTTACATTTCGGATGTATTGTTATGTATTACAAATAAGTGATATCTTAGCATGAAATGTTAACACTATATAGTGTTTCTAATTTAAAACGTGAGTATATATGAATTGTGTGACATCCAAGGAAAACAGTAAATCAGGATACATAATAACTTATTTTTCACTTTCAAATTTTGAGATTGCTTTTTAAGCCTAATGGCTATGTAAGTAAGGAGTTGCTTTTGTTTGTGGAAGTATTTTTTCTTTTCATGCTCACCTAAAAGCTAGCAGGTAGAAAAAATTCTAAGAATTGCTATAAGTAGCACAGAATATATTGAGAATATATGAAGAAGAATACATGAAGAGCAGTAATGAGCAGACATCATAGAAGTGCATATATGAAACAGTTTACAGAGCTGAGTACAGAAATAAATACATAACAAATACGAGCCTTATTCTAGATTAGGCTTCTTGTTTCTCTCAATGTTGCTGAAGTAAAAAAAAAGCAGTGACAAAACTGTTCAATCTCTGTTTCATATCCAGCTCTGGATCTGAGTATTTCCCCCTAACAAAGACAGAATGAATTATGTTCACTGAACAGATCAGAGAAGAATATATCAGATAAGAGCAGCTTTTTGAACTTTGAGATGGTTTAGTTTGAAATTGCTGAAATAATGGTCTGCTGAAATCCAAGGTCTACTAATAAATACTGTGTCAAGGCTGTGTTTTAGTGTTGGCAAATGCATTAGCTCTCTCATCTGGTCCTCACCTAAAAAATTTAATATAAGTAGAAGATTCTTGTTCAATAACTTAGTTTTATGTTGTTTCCCTGTAATTAAAAAAAGTTAAAAAAAATCAGAATAACAGACTTAGTGAAATGTTACTGAGCTTTACAATGACCAGCAGTTTCTAAAATCAGTTGAAATGAATGAATGAATCATTAAAATTCTGTTTCATAAAATGCTTCATGTTTTGGACTTGTGCAGATTCTTGAGAGTATGCCAATGACGGACAAAGTTGAAGAGTTACTACAAGTAATAGGTCCATTCTATGAAATAGTAGAAGATAAAAAGAACAGAGGAGCTGACCTAACATCAGGTTCGGACAAATAACTTTCTAACTAATAATCATAACTCAATGTTTTTGGGGGCTTGTTTGCTGTAAATAATTTAAAAGCTAAATGTTGCATCTCTCTGTTCATTCTCTTTACCATCTGGCAGTTCAAATGGAGAAAGTCTCTAAGTATTTGGAAGGTAGGAATAATAAATTATGTGTAAATCCATCGTTTCCATTGTTTTGGTGCTGTAGAAACTTCCTGCTAACACTTGTGACTTCTGAGCTTGCCACCTTATTAGGCTGGGTTTTGTTTTATTTTACTTTTGGGGTGGTTAGATCCAGGAAGCTGCATGTTTAGTCCTTGTCAAGGGGCTTTTTGAGCTGCTGAAGGAAGCCTGAAGAAAGGAGAGTATTTAAAACAAAACAACTCTCCCAACCAAATCTAGGTTGTGCCTTTCTATTATGAAAAGGAACAACTAATGTGTACTGATACATTCTGATGTAGCTGTGGATTATCAAGCTGTATGCAGTTCTGGTAATCCATCTTTGTCATCTAATCTAAAATTAAAAAAAAAATTAACAATCAAACCCCATGCTTTTAAAATCATGGCTTCTGTAATACATACAAGTTTTCCAAGGCTCAAGTTCATTAAAGGAATGTTTAAACACTTTAAATTACTGTCAGGTGGCAAACCTAGTGGTGTCACAGCTGCATAAAAATCAGTGTGTTGATTTTTATTTAGCAATACCATTGCAAGACTGTTTTGATCATACCAGTTATGTTACAGGTAATGTGTTGTTCATAAGGTCGTCATGTAAGTCTTACAGTTGTTTAAATCTGGCTTAAAATGACATTTAAAAACTGAAATGCAACAGGGCAAAACTTGAAACTGATTTTAAAAACCAAATCCATTGCACAAATAAATTGGGTAATGTCTTTAAGAAGTATGAGTCAACCGGTTAAGTTGCCTTTTGTATGTGACTTTTTCCCCCCTACCTTAAAGGAACATGGTTTTGTTACCAAGCCTTAGAGAAACAGAAATAGTTTTTCATTGTCTTGGGGGAAAAGTAATAGTAGAAGTTTTTACATGGCCATTTTAAAAATGGGTTTGACTTTTTCTCTACTGAAGTTGCGTGTACTTCATGTGTGGGATGCAGTAAGTTTGCCTGACAGCTGGATTGATAGGCATGTAAGAGTATCAGTAGATTCAGGTCAGTGATCTATGTAATAAGGATTTACTTAGACTTGGTGTCTATGGCACAGTACTTAGAAGAAGCCACTTCTTTAAAAAATGACTTGCCTAGCTACACAGAGAATCATGGAAGTTAAACTGTACCTGTTTCCATAACAAATCTAGCATACTTGTTTATTAAAGAGGCAGCTTAAACATAAGGCAGTGTAAGTTAGACAGAATAGCAGATTTCAGCTTTACCTTGTTCTGTCATTGTTGCAATTATTCTGGTGATATGCCATCATTCATATCCCTTACAGGTGCAGTATCTGATTATGCCACAATAAATTAGGACAGAATTTTTGCGAAGTCCCTTGTATGTTACAACTTTACCATTGCATTTAAGGTTTTGAAGCCCTTTCTTTGGTGCTTTTACCACTTCCCTGATTAAAAGTGAAGCTGGAAATAATTATTGTTGTTTACAGTACAGATATCAAAATATTTCACAGAAGTATGGAAGCATGATTACCTTCAGATACACGCTGAAGTCTTTCAGATACACGCTGAAGTCTTTCAGATACACACTAAAGAATAGAACCAATGTACCCAAGTCTATATTTGACATAATGTAGACACTGGTGACATTACTGTTAAAAATTGACACACAGTTGTTTTGATTGTGTGAGTTTATCCAGTCCTGTTTCTTTCCTCACCCCCAAGCCCCTACAGTCTGTATATTCCATTGTGGAAGGTATGTTTTTCAGGGGCACGCCGTTGGTAAGTTCTGCAAACTGGGACCCTTCTCTTGACTACCTTGCTTCATATGGTACCCCGTCTTCTGGTCCATTCTGTTTTGAGTTTGCCTTGCATTCTTTCATCAAACTTTAATCTGTATACAGGTCATTATCTAATTTTTTAAGAATTATATGCCACTACCTAAAAATCAACAGTTTCTTGAATTAGTGGAAGAGAATTGTCTGTAAGTTCAGTGTACATCAGTTATGGATTGTGTATTGTCTCTAGTAGACTGGCCTCAACAGAAAAGTATAGCCTTTTAAAATTGCATTTCTAGTCTTTGTGGTTTCTTTGAAAATGTCAAATACAAACCATTGAAATACTGCCTTTCTGAATCAATACAGCCTGTGGCTCCTTAATAAAGAACACAGAAGTCTGACATGCCAGCATTGTGACTTGTGACATCTACTAGAAAACCAGGACAAACTGGATCCATGGCTTAAAAATATTCATACTTGAATGTGTTGGTAAAGAAAGAAAAATAGAGAATTCCCTCCAATAGGCTGAGCAAATCTGAGTGTTATTTTGAAAGCATGTAACCTGGATAGTGTTTGGAAAGGTCACCCTGCAGCTGTGTGAGAAGCTTGACTTCTCTGGAAAGCTGTGTCAGTAGTCTCTTTCTGACAGGTATGAAGTGCTTCTGTACAGAAAAAGTCATTGACAAATTATTTTTGGGTGCATGAAATACTTGACATCAAAGTAGAAAGTGGGCTCTTAGCTGACATAGCACTGCAGAAGGGAAGAGGTAACTCTTGCAGCATTATAGAAAGACTCTTGTTTGCCGCTGCTGGAAGAGTAGAGGGAGTGTCACATAAGGTGGGAGGGTGCTTTAGAGGAGCAGCATTTTAACTTCTTGCACTTGCTAGTAAATGCACAAGAAAAGAAATCTGATGTCTAAGCCAATGTTAAAAAGGCAAAGAATCTTCAAAACACCATTGCTCAGTAAATGTGAAATTTTTGGAATGAGCAGTCAAGCTTTCTTGTGTAATAATTGAAGAAGCCAGAGGTGGGCTTGGATTGGCACCCTAGTGATCTGATACAGGGTGGAAAATATTGAGAGTTTCAGAACCAATTCATCCTTCAAAATGTTTCCCTGAAATGTTTGTGGACATTTTCTTTTTTCTGAATGAGAGTAAATCCAAAGTGGGGCAAGAAAATCCCTGTCTGACAGGCCCACACTAAGTTAAGGTATCTGAACAACTAAGCAAAGTACCTGGAAATTGCTTGCAAGTTGTTCAGTAGAATTTTTCTGTATGATCTTTCTGCTTTGTGATAAGGCATTTAGTCTGTTCTAAAATCCTCCCAAATAAAGATGACCCTTTGCCTGCATGCTGAGTAGTAGCGGTGTTAGTAAGCCTGTGAAAACAAAGTGTTGCCTCCAGTAACAACAAGCTAGGTACTGCAGAGGCTGTAGAAAGTTTCAGCATTGTAATACTCTTAAACTTTGGCTTCCTGAGGAGTGTTTCTCTCCCAAAAGCTTTGCTCCCAGCCATGTTGCAGTTGCACCAGATGAAGGTCTATTGAAGCAAGGTGCTGTGCATTGCTGCATATGCTGGTTTTGGGCAATGCTGATGGTGGCATGGGCTGGTAAAAAGGAGCCCCGTGCAGGGCGCTGCTTGTGTGAATGGCAGAAGCTGGTCTGGCTCATAGGCAGACACAGCTGTTTTAAGAATTTGCTTGATGTCTTCCTGCATTGGATATGGGAGCTAGGTTTAAAAAACAATACTCACTGAGGTCTGTGTGCTTTTAGAACAAGCAAATACAGGTAAACATCTGTATTTCATAGGCAGTAGTTAGTACAGGACGTAGGTCAGCTTTGAAAAAAGTGATCCTGTTCTAATTATTACCTTCCAGGTAGAAATACTTCTCTTACTCTTCAAACACAATATATTTTCCAACTGTGTTTCTTTTGATTGCATACGACTAGTTTATCTTTTCAAATAGTTTTGTTTTCTCGAAGACCTTCTCAGGTTATTTTCAACATCTTTGCTTTCTAATGGGGCATTGGTGGCTCTTCCTTCTTGTGTGTGAGCCTTTGCTCTGTTTGCTTCATGAGCTCACTTTTTCATGGCTGTTTGACTTCAGAGATACTTGCTTAACAGCTTTCCTTCCCTTTCCTTCCACCTTTCTTCAGTAGGATTTTTAAGGAACTTCGTGTTGGTGAATCTTCTTAGTCATTCATAAGAAGTGGAAAAAGAGCTAAAATCTGTTTTGCTCTGAAGTGCGGTGTGTTGTTAGGTTGTTAGTGGCTGCAGCACAGTGAGGAAGCATTGAGACAGGAGGAGCTGAGCTGCTGGGTGTGGGGTGAGTGAGGTTTTAAAATCCCATACTTTAAATTTTTCTCCCCTTCTAGTTTCCAAGGATAAATTAACAGGTATAATCAAGGTTACAGATGATATTCAGAAAGGCTAGTGTGAAACTTACTATACAAATGTTTTTGTTAATATTTCAGTAGTTTAACCTTCAGAAGTGTCTAGAACATTCTCTCTAGCATTTGCTGCAGGATGGGATTATTATAGAAGATTAAGGGCTGGGCCAGCAAGTGTCAGTCAGTGGAGAATCTCAGTAAGATGTGGAATCAGTGTCTCAACAAGCTGTGGCTTGTCCTGTTGCAATCTATACCTGCTTCAGGCTTTACACACCAAATCTCAGCCTCCTTTGTGACTCGACTTCAAGCTGATGGCTTTATGTCAGTGCTGTCTAACAGTGCTGGAAATTAGGGCAGAGCATCAGTGTAGCTCTGAGTATTTCAACAGCTCTCCTCTCATACAGAGTGTTAGCGAATATATTGCCACAGGGTGAGCAGCAAAGTATCCAAATGTGAAAATGTAAGATTAAAAGCTGTTTCTTTCTAAGTGGAGGGAGCTATGAGAAGATTTCTTCCATGGAAAGAAAAGCCTGTCTGTATTGTGATTCATGCTGGGTTGAGTCAACAGTAATAGTTTTGGTGCATAATTTGTTGTTGAACTTGGATTTTTTCCTTCCAGCCAGACAAAATTTCCCTGCAAAAGGGAAAGTAAATGTCAAAAGCTCTTCAGGTTCCATAATCTAGAAGATGTACCCACTTGCTGTAAAATTCTGGTGTCTTATTTTAGCTGTCTCATTGTAGTTAAGATCTTGTGATGAAAGAACTGGAATCCATATTCCTCACAGCTCTGTTTTACAAAGACAAGCTACAGAGAAGCAGCAGATAGAGGTATGGGAGGCTGGGGAAGGACAGATATAGACAGTGTATCTTGATTGCTGTCAGAAAAGTTCTAGGTAGACATGGACTGGTGTTTCATGTTTAACTTTGTATAGCAAAATTAATTAATTATAGCCTTTAAGATGCATGGAAAAGCCATTTGTTTTACCTTTAAGGCTATGGTTGATACGGGCTTTGTAGAAGGCAGTTCAGATGGTAGGCTTGGAGCAGATGTCAGGAGAATATGATCTTAATGTTATTTCATTTTTGTTTGTTTTTTTCTTGTACAGGGCAAAACAGTTTTTGATTTGGGCTACCATATGTGACTCAGCAACGTGGCCTTGTATTGTTTTCAAGCATTATTCAATTTTCTTTTTAGGGTTCTGAGTTCACTGTGCTCATGATTTGCATTTTCTGTGACAAAACTCAAGAGTGTAATAATGATCCTTCCTACTTGCCATGCAAAGTGAAAATTCCAAATGATGCCTGTATCTCTTCTGCACAGAAGAGAGCTTAGCAAATTTTGCTCCTCCCAGAGGAAAATAGTACCGGACTTGGGGACATCCTGGATCCTGGAGTGATCTTACTATGCTTGCAAGTTACAGTATCTAAGAAGCAGGTGTTGCTCATGTTCATTCTTGCGTGTTGGCTAAGGTGCTGACAGTAAGCTGGCAAAGCCTGGACCCATTGCTCTTGCTGCACATGCACCGCGTAACCGAGCTGCGTGTGCTTGGTGGCCCCGTGCTCTGGACATCCAGGGGCCTTCGTGCAACTACCTGCCAGTGCTGGGAATGCCTGTGGAGCAGCTGCTGTTCTCCCTGGGCTTCTCTCTGCCAGGAAATTCCAGGCAGGTTGTCTCTACTGCAGAAGGCTGAGGAGCATCAGGGAGGAGGAAAATGTATCCAAGTCAACTCCAAAACTTGGTATGGCACATATTCTGAAAATTCAAGGGAAAAGGTACTGGTGATATGGATGGAGATGACAAACTCCGTAGATAATATCCATTAGACGCTGAAAAGTGTAAAGGTCTGGGATGACTAGTCAGTAATCCTAAATACTGTACTTGCAAGTTAATATAAATATCTGAGAAGTTGCTGTTTTCTGTGTTTGTTCTTATCCACAAACTATTGTTTTAATGTTTATTAATGGTAAATAAAGATGTGAGTATTGTTGATTAAATTGTTTTATTAAATACAGTGGCATCTCTTTGGGTGTAACAGCCTGAAAAGCACATAAGCAGAGAGAGGAAGGCTGACAAAACAAGGCTGTAGTCTTTTGGAGTGTATTAAAAGAAAAATAAAATGAGGAGAGGCTTCTTTTTCTGTTAGAGTAAAGTTTAGGGAGACTAAACCACAAAAAAAAAGGGAAAACTATATAGATGAAGATGTGGCTGCCCCAATACGTATGCTTAAGGGTGTACATTTTTCAGAGAACCTGTACCTAATGCACTTAAATTTAAAAGAAATAAAACCATGTTAATTAAAGTGATGAATTTTAGATTTTTTCAGGCTGTATTTCTGACGGACTTTTCTAAAATCTCTTTTTATTTGTGATGACTGCTTGTTTGAGTAGTGTAGAATAGAAGTTACAGAGCAGGCTGGGCCCCCGGAAGTTTTCTTTGTAGTGTCCTATATTAAAAAGAATGCAAGGAAATGAGGGTATAGAAACTCTTGTTCTAGCTGAAGAGCTTATTGCTCCCAGATGCTTGCATGTACCTCTTGTGTCTCCTGCAGTCACTCCTTGCAGTATTTTGGTACATCAGTTTCAAAAGGAGGTGGGGATTTGTGTAACCAAGTGTATTGGAAATGGCAGAACATGGTTGCACAAACTTGGAATTGAAGCAGAGAGCCTACTTGGATTGGTAACAAGCATGAAACATCAAGGGGTGATGGCTAGAAAGTAATTATAGTTACCCGATTATCAAAACAATTTTGTACAACATATAGGTCTCCTGGAGACATAACGTAAACACAGGCATACAAAGAGATCCCTATACAAGGTGATACAAGTGTAGGTCATGGAAATAATCTTCTACTGGCTAAGATTTTGCTGCTATTGAGCAGATAATAAAGTTAAGGTATTTCATGAAAGCATGTAATTTTTATTAAACAATGAGGGTGTACACAGCTAGCTAAATATTTTACCATGTCTTTCATGTGCTGGCTGCTGTAGACTGGCTCCTGATCACTGGTATTTTCAAAGCATGTGAGAGGCTGTAGAACTTGTTTGAGGACGATACTGTGGTGTACTGGGCTAACCATCAGTACAGCTTCAGCAGTGCATGTTAATTTTGTATAAGAATTATGTGCCTGATCATAAAACAAAAATACAAGGCTTTTGAGAAAAACCTGCTAGGCAAGGTTCTCTTTGCAAAATGACCTTCAAGCTGGGGGAGATCTATGGAGGCATTTAAGTTCTGAACTCCCATCTGGGTAACAAAAACAGCCTTGAAATTATGTGAAGAGTTAGAAATCACATACTTGCTTTTGAGAAACTTAGCCCCATTATACAGGTCATTGAAAAGAATTGTAGTACTCCCTTTAAAGAAATATATTTAGAATGGCTTGTAGGAAATCCCTTAATAGAGCTGACCCTAGAAAATAAACATCTAGTGAAAGCTTGTAGAGAAGCTGCATGTCTGTTCTTCACATCCTTTCCATCTTGCCTTTTTTTTTTTTCAAATCCTCCTTCTTTGTATTTTGTGTTGTTACTGTTAGACAGCTTCTACTCTTTAGCATTAAAAACCCCAAACCCACACTCCAGGCTTTTACAGAATAGAGCTCTGTCTATGGCTAAAAAGCAGTACAGCTTTGATTTAAAAAACTGTCACAAATCTCACAGTTTGATGTTGTATGTAGTGAGATGAAAGTAATAAACGAAGAGGAATTCTTTAGTATCTAAACTAGGGCAGCAGAAAAAGTTACTAACATTTTGCGTGCAGTTGAAGTAATGAAGCAAAGAGGTGAGGGGTGGCTGGGTGGGATTAGCACAAGCCAGGTAAGGTTTTAAAAGCTTGCTTAACTTGTGTCATTCACATTAAGAATATACATTCCTCACAGAAAAACCATTAACCTCCTAACAGGGGATGCAGAAGTCACTGTTAGTTGGCTCTGTTTAGTCTTTAACCCTGTCACCCCCAAGATTAGTCATCATATCTGGTTCCTTAACAGATACTCAGAGCAACAAGGATGGCAGCCAGCCGAGGTTTTACCACGTAGTAAAAGCAGTTGGGGATGCACCTCATGAGGATAGCAGTGTTAGGGTTCTGAGGTAAAGCATGCAATTAGGCCAGGCCTTTCAAGTGGCCAAACTCTACAGGGTTTTGTTCTTAGAGTCTGCATCAAAGCAGTGCCTTTTTATGGTCTTTGGGAGCACTGTTGCTAAGAAAGGCTTTGTGGAAAAAATATGATCCTGATGGATTTCAGTTATTCAGGTGTCCTGTGGCATAATACCATAAATCTGTAACTGTTGATACGTTCTCCCAGTTCCTCCTCTAAATTTAAATGTATGTGATACATCACTTAGAATTTTCCCCAAACGAATAATCTCCTAACTGAAAGTAAATGAAGAAATAACATGCTTGAATGTTCAAAGACATTCTTCTCAAAAAGAAAAGATGTAAATCTTAGGAAAAAGCTTATGGTATAGCTGGGGCTTTTTACAGTATCACTGGTAGGCTGAGGAGCTTTACAGTTTTAATTCACCTTCACAGCTCAGTGCTCCTCCTGGTCTTGTCTTTCCTGTTCACTCCCATGGCTGGGTAGGACACACGGATGATTGTGTCCCCACTCCTTTGTTGTTCAAAGGGAAGGGTGATGTGTGCCTTACGGTGCCAAGGGGGCTGTGTCTGTGCCTAGTGCTCATGCAGTGAGGACATAACTGCTGCCTTATCCTTCTTATGCTGCTGCTTCTCAGAAAAACATCTTGAGAACTTGGATTCACAATTAATGAAACACACTTGTGAGGAAAAAAAATGGGAATATGTTGGGATTTCTCTTTTGTGAAACAAATTTCTGTGCAAATAAGAAGTGTCCTTCAGCGAGGAGAAAATGAGCAGGTGCTTCTATTGTTGTACTGTACAGGACAGACAATTGCTTTTCTAATTCTCATTTTACAATAAAGCAGGGTTTTTTTAATCTTCAGATAAGAGATAGAGTAAATCAATCCAAAACAATGATGCAGGGTGCCCACAGAAACATTACCTTGCAATAAAACGAAGGTGATCTTAATGTTTAACGTATTCACTGTTACTATACACTAAGTTATTTTAACCTTTTTTCTTTTTTTAAGTGCTGTGGATAAGCTTGGAAACTAGAGAAATGTGGGAAGGCTGTTCATTGGAAGGTTAAAGTAGAAGAAAGCCTTAGCTTTAAATTACCATGCAGCAGAGAAAGTAGTGAAGCTGGTTTGGCAACTCCAGTGTAATTGGATATTATTTTGCTGTTTAATGTTAAGCCTAAATGTAAGAACTCTTTCAAGGTTCTGACAAGGGAACGTAGAAATTATGCAAATGAAATGCTGTGGTGACAATTAAAACAGTCAGATTTCAGCCTTGGAGCCAATATGTAAACTGTGTCTCACAGAAACTGTCCCCTCTGTACCTTTATACTGTGTCCTGACATAGGAGGCTTAAATGATCATCAGGATGTATTTGACTGTAACTTTTTTTACAGGAGGTGGTAGAATTGTCCTTTATATACTTCATATTTTTAAAGAATCTTTACCTTTCACTTCTTTGTACAGTTACAGTAAATTGTGACCCTTGGAGTGATCAAAGATGTGGAAAACAAGGATTTGGTAGTTACTTCGGCTGTGTCAATATTTGTTTTTAAAAATATTTATTTTAAAAACGCTCAGTGTATATATTAATTACATCAACTTTTTCACTGAAATCAGAGTACTTATTTCCATGCATCCTTTGCTAGGTAAAGATCTGTATAAACTTAAGTCTTCTTACCATATTTTGTATCTGCCTACATTACAGCGTATGCATGGAATATTGTATTTACCTTATTCAGAATTCTGTTGTTCACATAATTGAATAGACTGTTTCAAGATTTGCCTTTGAACTGTGAGCAGTTTTGAAGCATTTCAGCCCAAAAGGGAAATTCTGTTAAAACACTGACTTCTGGGTTTAAAAGAACACGGCCACATCAGTCCCAGCTGCAGCTGTAACCTAAATACTGTAATAGGCTTGGTCTGAGACTCCTCCTGAAAGTGGCTGCAGTCTCTTCCCTGGGGGCTGTCTCAGAGTTATTGCACCAGCAGTCAGGCACTCAGTGATGGGCCACAAAAGAGAAACATCAAACCAATTAATAAAGAGCTTACAGAAATAAGCTGCCATTATTTGGTACATCTTTTAATATGGAAATACTTTCGTAGAACTGTGACTGATGGTTTTGGGGGTGGTAGTGGTGGTGTATGTTTGTTTCTTTTAAAATACATCTTTTTTTCTTTGCTTTTTTTCTTAGACCTTAGTAATGTTATGAATTCCACTCCAAATATTAAGGCTGTAAATGGAAAAGCTGAAAGCAGTGATAGTGGAGCAGAATCAGAAGAAGAAGGGCTTCATGAAGAGGAAGAAAAAGAACTGCAGATAAATGGAAAGGGTAAGTTTTCCGGACCATTGTGTCTCCCAGAGTTATTCTTAGCCACCTAAGTGGCTAAGTATCATGAATGCTGTACTTTGTCAAGAGAATTAGATGCAAATACATGTGAATGCGTATGTGAAAAATGTCTGTGTTTCGACCTAGGCTGTAAGAATTAAAACTAGTACAAATTTGTAAACTATGCCGTATGATTTTTGACTTGCCTAGCAAGTTCTGTCAGAAGGTTATCTAAACATCTATACCCTGCATTGTTTTGGGTTTTGGTGCCAGTGCTTTTTTGTAAGAGCTGTGAATGGCTACATGGCCTTTAAGAGGAGAACTGAAAAATTGTTTTCTTCAGAGAAAGTAAAACAGAACTTTCAGTTAGATTCATTTAGAGGGTCCATAAAGAATTGGATGCTGAAATAACAACATCTGGTGAAAACCAAATGAAATTACATACTTAGAATTCTATACAGATGTTCTCCAAGGACATTAGGATTATTATTTCATTTAGCGGAGAGATGTACTTTGGATTTACTTACTTATGTTTAAAGTATCTGCTCTTTATGCAAATTAAATTTTATATTTACGCTTTTTACAAGGACAGAACAATCCACACAAATGGGAATCTAGGAGCATTTACATGTTTTGTTCTGCAGATACATTATACATACAGTCCATTAGCAAGTTAGCTGTTTGAAGAAGTATGTTTTGAGCTGTTAGGTGTAGAGCTTTCTTTTTGCAAAGTTTTCTTTTCTTTTACAGATTATAAGAATGTGAAACCTGAATCAGCAGCTGCTAAGGATTTGGAAAGTATTGTTAGCAATGGCTGTTACAAGGACAGCTTTATCCCAGATATGCAGAATGGCATCCAGACCAAATCTGCCTTGAATGGCTTGAACCCAGAGGAAGAAACAAATAAAATGGAGCCAAGCCTAGAAATAGCTCATAATGCTGCTCACCAAGGTATTGTCCTTCCAAGACCATGTTTTCATTTGCACAAGTTTTTCATGAAATATATTCTTTTCTTGAAAGCTTAATCCTGGGATTCAGAGAGTAGCAATAGTGTCTTTCAGTTGCAGAAACCTGAAGACAGAATACTAAAAAAAATAAATTAATTCCAGTTTAAAATAAGGCGTTCTTTTTTTTTTTACTATGTCCTACAGAAAGAGAGATGAATTCAGAGACAGAGAGGCCCAAACGCACAGAAATAAAATTGTTTTCTTGTAATATCATTATGCTACCTATGCAAATACTGTTTGCCTTTGAAAGTGAATTTGTAGTAAAACAAAAATCACTTATACCTGATTTATCATTCTGAAAGGCTGAACATTTTATAAATGCCAGTTTGTTGAAACTGGGATCTGAATATATACTTTTAATACTAATGCAACTTCAGGCAAAACTGCTTTATACTGAGCTGAGGAAGGAGAGGGTAATGAAAAAGGCAAAATTAACATTTATAATGCAGAAATGTCAATACGAAGTATAGTTTTCCCACAGTAAAGATTTTATATGATTCCTAAATTAATATAACATCTTTACTCAGAATCTAAGTTTAGAATGACAGTCATAGATAGATGGGTCATGAATTGATGCTCACCTACACATTTTAACTCATTGCTCTAGTCTTTGCCAGGGTTGGCTCAACTGACTCCCATTTACAAAGAATGAGTGCTATCCCCCTTTCCCCGCAGGTGCAAGTGAAGAGAATACTGAGGAGATCTCAGCAGCTCAGCACTTAACCAGTGATTCAGACAGTGAAGTTTATTGTGACTCTATGGAGCAGCTTGGACTAGAAGAGGTAGGGATTTAGTACTCCTGGGTGTATTTTGAAGCTGGTGTGCTGCTTATTTTTTAATAGGTTCCTCTGCATCAGATGAACATGCAGAGGTGAATGATGTGGCTCATGCATGCTGTCCTTCTGTTTGAACTAAAGGGTTTTTTTTCCTTTTATTGTTAGCATTTTACAACTTGGTTACTGCTGATCTAAAAGCCTTGGAGCCCTCAGAGCATTTATGTGGGGAGAAGGTTTCAAAAACAACAGTACAAAGAAACAATTGTTAAAAAAGGAAAAACAGTACAAAGAAACTAAGGTCTGTGCCCACAAATTAATTTAGGGTGTCATATGTAGGGACCAGAATTCAGCTATTTAATAAATAAGAAATATCTTTGTAACAATTCACTTTTTGCTTGCTTTTTTTCTGGCCTGATGAATTCTGCATTCGTTTCTTAGAATAAATAAAGAATAAATGTTAGCAGGTGGCCTGTAGGTCAGTGCCTGCAAGTGGCCTAGGTCTAAAGAAGTGGGGGATAACAAGGATTTCTGTGTTCTCTTGTATTCTCTTCAGTCGTAATGTACATCTCTGACTTTCCTATAGAAGGTGAGCACCAACTGTGCTGCCATAGTTTTGACTGGGTTTGTGCTCCTGCCCATTACTACTCATAACTGCAGTCTTAGGTGGCTTACCTGGCCTAGACCTCCTTCAGAGGCCCAGGTTAAGTTCAGGCTTTGTAGATTGTACTCAGACACCTCATTTCCTAATTCTGGAGAGGAATACGTGAATAGTGCCTGGGATCAGAAAGGCCAGTAAGCACTCGAATAGTGCATCCTTCTCTTGTCTAGCTCCTTCTTCAGTATGTAGGGAATTAACTTTAACAAATCAAAACTCTGCCCAGTAAAGAAATGTGTTGGGAAACGTAATTTTATGGAAGTGCTGCAAGCTGTCTTACCTAGCTGATTTCCCAATCTTGTGTATCGTTCAAGCTTGTTTGAGATTCTTTAATTGAGGTGGGTGGATAATTTGTCAGAATTTCCCAACCTGCATGAGGAAAGTTCTAGTTTTGCACAAAATAACAAATGTTTATATATATGTAAATAAATACACAAGTAGAACTACGGGTGAATCAATTCAAACTAGAAGAAGTTCACTTAAAGAAATAAATACAGCTGTTTCTTGGAAAAGATGTAGCAAGCACTCTGCCCTTCAGTTCTGATAATTCAGAACTGCTATTTGACAAATCTGGGCAGCAGGTTCCATTTCTCTTCCCAGCCTTTTGGTTATTTTGGCCTCTCCATGAAGTTATTTTTTGGCTAACTGAGGTCCCCAGTCTGCTTCAGCATGTCCTTGTGCAAGGGCCTGTCCTTGCCCTGTGCCAAGGGCTGCTTGAACCACCCACCGTAAGACAGTCCTGGTGCAGAACCTGAACAGCCCCTGTGTCATCCTTTTTTAACGTCCTCCTGCAGTACCACCAGTTTTGAGTGAGAAGTTGATAGAATACTCTGCCTTTCCTTGGTTTGGTGTGAGTTACAGGGTGCAGCCAAGCTGTTTTGAGCAGGCTGATGATAAAGCAGCGTGCTCTCCTTGCTGTGAGTGCAAACACTGCCTACCCAAGGTTGCTGACAGCATGGGCCTTCTGACTGTCGGTCCCAAATTCAAAGTGAAGAGACTGTTTTCACTGTCTAAGAAGCAAAGCCAGTTTTACAGGGGAAAACAATGGGTTTAGACCTTAATGTTCTATTTTAGTAGTTATTGAGTATTAGTGTATGTTGGAAATGTCTAAAGAAATTCCTGTGGTATCATTGTTGTGAGATTTGCCTGAAATGCCTTCTCAATCTGGAAATGACATGTAGACAATAGTAAGTATATTCTACAGGAAAACAACTGCTGCCCTCAAAAGAAAAGTCTTAATTCTGCGCAAACTGATAATGTGAAAGTAAAGATGATATTTTTTCCTTTTTAGTGTTTAACTGTCATATTCTACAGAATTTAACTACTTGCTAATGTTAATTTGTAGCCCTTGGAGATCATCACATCAGCTAAAGGATCTTTAAAGCATTCATCCCATTTCTTGGATGTAGATCACAGTCTTCTATTAGAAAATACGGATTTTCCAAGGCGCACTTGCATAACTTATGGTAATCTCCAACCTGGAAATACTGGAGAGGGAGTAGCTGAAGAACAAGGTGAAGTCAAATGTGGAGGAGAAGATGGCAAAGCCAGTAATGGGGGTCCTCACAAGGAGAAAAAAGGTGGAGAAAAAGCAGATTTCTACAATGTCCGAAGAGGGAGAGGTACTGTGATCCCGTATTTGTGTTCCCCACTCTCCTCACTGCCATAAGTTTCTGGTGCCTGAGAAGCACCTGTCACCACTGCCCTGTGGGACAGTCACGTGTATAGTGCTTCTGCTCTTCACAATAAAAATAGATGACAAAATGCTAATTACAGTGGGTAACTTATACTCCAGCTGCTGCTTATGGCACCTGGGTTTTTAGAAATATAATCCTCAAAACCAGTCTGTGCCTGAGAAGAGTTTTTTAGAAGTTACGTATTTATTGTTAAATACATAGGCATTTATACCTCTGTGGTGGTTAATTTGAAACCATGGAATGCCTTGGAAAGGTATCAGTGACACATTGTTTTGTATATAATTGGAATGTTAGCCACACCTTTGAGTGATCCTGATACTATCCATTATGATTCTTAGAACATAATGATTCTTAATCACATAATAGCCCAGATGTTCAATTTATGTTGAACCTCTGTGCTTTTTAATTCCATAATACTTCTAATACTGTCACCTACAAGCAGCACCATATTCCAGTGGTATGATCTGTAAAGTCAAGGATAAAATTAGTTTATCCTATACTTCACAAAAAAAAGGCAGAAAGTATTTTATTTATATATAGCACGCCTTTTTGTATAGTACCTATAAGTAATCAGATGGAAAAATTAAAAAGAAAATCCAAATAAAACAATTATGTTGAAAACTATTATGAAGAACATACTATAGTTAACCATCTCCTCTTCTCTCTTATTTTACTGAAGTTTGCTACTTACAGGCAGAAACATGACAGGCTAGTGGTAGCTGTATCTAGTTTAAGCGAGTATTGTAGATTTCCAATAATGATCTTGTCTCATGACTGTATTCCAGAGATCTTTGTTTTCCAGCTGGACACTTTGCCAAACTTGAAATACATACTAAGACAGATTTTACTTTTTGCTAGGGCAGAATTTACTGCTGAACTCGACTGGTTGTGAATTAACAGCTTTTTCTAAATGTTTTTGCAGTTCTAGGAATTTGAATGATACTGTCACACTGAGGCTGTAGGGAAACATCTCAGATGACATTTCAGTGACCTCCCAGTGCTGCTGAACTGTCTGAATATAGCCTGTGACGAGGAGTACCACACTCCAGGGTGAAAACTGAAGGAGGAAACTGAACTGTTAAGCATTTTCAGTAGAGTCGTAGACCATTCTGTGTTTTGTGTTTCTGTTTTTCCTCCCTCAAAACAGGGCATAGACTTCAGCCTTTGGGAGACGGCTCCCAGGGTGGCCAGATGGGCAGTGGAGGGGACGGCGAGCGCTGGGGCTCCGACAGAGGTCCCCGGGGAAGCCTCAATGAGCAGATTGCAGTGGTGCTGATGCGGCTGCAGGAGGACATGCAGAATGTCCTGCAGAGGCTGCATATGCTGGAGGCTGTCGCAGCATCACAGGTACTATTCTTTGGAGTTATTTGATCACCTTTTATTAAGTGTCCTTGGATATTTGTGTGCTTCTTCAGATTAAAATTTCAGACAATATTTTCTTAAACTGTAAAGACGTTTCAGTTATATTCTGTAGCTGAGCCCAACTTAAAATTTCCTGTTGGTACCTACTCTTAGGAGCACAATTCAGGACTCTGGTACATGTGAGCAAAACCATGCATTTTTACCTAGAAATTAACCATATGTTATTTCACTGATTTCTGATCAGACTAATCTTAGCCATAGTTACTGATAAACATTACAGAGTCTCTATGTGGAGACTCCATAGTTAATGTTAGTAGTCCATGATCCCAGCGAATTCAAAGTATTTTCAAAGAAAGTGAGAAATTATCTTCATCTTTCAGATGGTAAATGTTTGCAGGCAGAACTTCAGATTACATTTTTCAGTTAGCAAAAGACTTGATTGTTCATAGCTTTCTTTCCTCGTGAAGTAATCCAGCTTTATTGGAATTGTACGTTGTGTCCTCATCCAGCCAATAGAACTCTTAAGCAAGTGTAGACATGTATTGATACAGTGTTTCTTTTTCCTTCTGTTTCAATGGAAATACTGTATTCTTTGGGAGAATAGAACATGTTGTGAATATAATTGAACCAGCAACCTGAAAATGTTTGGTTTTGTTTGACTTGCTGATATATTTTGATCTACATGAGAATGAGCAAGCTGTACAAGCAGTATCCTATGGCATGCACACATTCCAAATCTAAGGCAGCCATGGAAAAGGATTTATTAAAACCATAATTTTGCTGCATCACAGATATGCAAGAATCTAATGTTTGGTTAAATACAGATTGATTTTCTTTCTTTGCCTGAGCTGTATATGAAGAAATAGTAAAAGATTCTTCCCCAGCAGTTCTTGCTGTGCTTGCTGCCCTTACCTAAGGAGAAACAGAAGCATCTGTTTCACACTTACATAAATTATGAAAGATCCAGAAAACCAGCTGCTTTGCTTTTGTGGTAGCACCACAATAATATATGGGAATAGTCTTGAAAAGTTTCTTGTACTTCCATTTCCAGGATTGCCTGAAGACATGGAACAGAGTGTTCTCTTTCCTTTATGATGTTAGACATAGGTGTAGCTGTAGCCCAGGGCAAACTAAAACAGTGCTTTTGACCTTAGTATAGACTGGTGGTGAGACATGCAGTCATGCAAATTAAGCTGCTGGGATTTCTCCTCTGGGTTGGAACTGGACCAGAGTTGAGAAAGTTGCAATGACAAACTGAGCAGGGGAGCCTTCAAAAACTGTAAAGAGGTCCAGTAAGTGACACTGATTCATTTTGTAAGACACAGAGATAGGATAAAATTACGATAAATAGTAATGGAAACATGAGAGGTAATTTAGCAGCTATGTGGGATCACATGTGGGTGGTTCTGTGCATTAACCTGTGATATATAGAGATTGCAAAGCCATCACAAGATGAAAAACCTCATATTCTTGTTTTGTGAAGCAGAAAAATTTTAATTGCAATTTCCTTTTTTTATACTTACCAACCTTTGTTTGTATTTAAAGGCAAAATCTGCAACACTACAGTCAAATTACCAGCCTGCCTCCTCTGTCAAGGTAAAATACTGTTTTTACAAACTGTAAAAAGTGTGAACTGTGAAAAAAGATGAATATTTTATCTCTAGCTCTTGGTTCGTGCTTTTTGTATTGTCTCTTCCTTGACTAGGAGATAAAAAATAATCTGTCTGAGGAAATTGATAGAATAATCTTTTCTTCTGGTCTTAGTATTATTTTCTGCTCTGGTACTGTAGCATTTGAAGTGATGAGAAGTATACAGGTGGTATTCGGTATGTGCACAAAGATTGCTGACTGGAATTTTTTTCTGTTTTCCTTAGAAGCCATCATGGTGGCCCTTTGAAATTTCTCCTGGTATTTTAGCTTTTGCTATTGTGTGGCCATTTATTGCCCAGTGGTTGGTACATGTGTATCTCCAAAGAAAGCGAAGGTAAAGAAGTGCATTCAACGGAACACATACACTGTGTCACCTGTTTAAACCAATAGGTAGTATTATCGTGTTCTTTAGACAGGACATAAAATTCTTTGCCTTGAAAGTTTGTCAGTATAAGAAAGTATAGGTTAATTTGACTTTATATGTAGTATGCTTTATATGTGGCAATTTATGTTTATGAAATGTGATGCAGGATAAAGAATTTTGAGAATACACAAATGGGTGAGGCTGGATAGCTTGGAAGTGTCTCCATGATCCTCTCACTCCTCATGTCCTCTTGAGCCATTTTCACTGCTTCTAGACTCTCTATTCCCCTTGTGCCATGAGAATTTTTTTCCTATCACATCCTTTGTAGAGTGCCATCTGTCACCTATATTTACCATCTACTAGCACCTTACTACAATATTTTTGTAACATCTACCTTGACTTCTTCAGCTGAAGGACACTTGTACTCTGGTCTTGCCTTTTCTCAGCTCTCTAAGCATCAGATCACTTGAGTGTTCTCCAGTTGCTGTCTGCTTACTTCAGCCTCATACCTGATTTTGTTGGCTTAGTATGCTCTTGGCTTTTACATTTTTTTCCTCTGTCAGTCTGCAAAGAGCTTGCATGTGTGTGGATCTTAGAAGAATGAGCTGAATTTGTTCTAGCTTTTTAATGTTTGCTAGTTTTCATAGTATAGTTTTCTATCCTGTGGTAAACCACAGAAACAGAGTGGTTGAGATTGAAAGGGGGCTCTGCAGGTCATCTGATCCAACATCCCTGCTCAGCCAGGGACACTTAGAAGCTAGTTGCCCAGGACTGTGTACAGGCAGCTTTTGAATATCTGCAAGGAGGGAGACTCCACCACCTCCCTGGGCAACCTGTGCCAGTGTTTCTCTCTTGTCAGAAATGCTCCAGTCCTTTAATCATCTTTGTGGCCCTTTGTTGGACTCTCTCCAGTCTCTCATGTAGCCAGAAGCAGACAGAGCACTCCAGGTGTGGCCTCTCCGGTGTTGAGTAGAGAGGAAGGATCACCTCCCTCACCCTGTTGGAAGGGATAACGCAGCCCAAAATACCACGGGCCTTTGCTGCAAGGGCACATTGATGGCTCATGTTTATGTGGTGTCCACCAGGATGCCCAGATCCTTTTCTGCCAAGCTGTCTCCCAGCTGGGCAGGCCCCAGCACATACTTGTGGCTGGAGTTGTTTCTCCAAACAGTGCTGGACTCGGTACTTTCCCTTGTTGTACTCCATGAGATTCCTGTCAGCCCATTTTTCCAGCCAGTTGTGGTCCCTCTGGATGGCAGCACCACCCTCTGGCTTATCAACCACTCCCAGTTTTGTGTAATCTGCAGCTTTGCTGAGGGTGCACTCTGCCCCATCATCCAGGCCATTGCTAAAGGTGTTAAACAAGACTGGCCCCAGTGGGGACCCCTGGCATTCACCACTAATTACTGGCATCCAACTACACTCCTGTTGCCGATCACCACTCTTTGGGCCCAGCCCCTGGCTTTGTAAACAATACAGCACCCACAAAAGCTACAAATCTGCCAAGGAGTTCCCCAAGCTCAGAGCTGTCAGCAGCAGCACTGGTGTTGCTCCACTGTCTGATGAAACCAGAGATTGCACTAAGGCTTTCGGGCAGTTACACACATTTTGCTCATTCTTTGCACTAGCAAATGGAAATTTCCCCTTGTCAGCAAGGACAAAGTTGGGTTTTTTTAAATCAAACCTTTTTTTTTAGTATTTTACGTCAATCTTCTATGAACTTCAGTGTTCTGCTGATTGCTCTTGCATGGCTGTGTTCTCTCCCTCTCTCTCTGAACAGTGCTGTTCTTGAAAACCCTTTTTGATCATCTGTTCTGATCTCTGTGGCACTGTCAATCCAGTCACAGGTTCAGTCAGAAATCAGTTTTTAGAAAAGTACCCTTTCCAGCAATTTTTCTAGTATATTGTCTGAGTGATTCAGAGCTTTGATGAATAAACACATGGTACATTACTTTTAGTTTAGATTTGTCTAGCTTCAGTTTTCATCCATTAGATTTTCCTGTATCTTTATGTAGTTGACAAAGAGCCTGTGATGTGTTTTCCATGGGTACTTTTTTGCTATCACCAGGTCCTCTCATAGTCTCTTGCTTAAACAAAATAAATGGAGCAACTGGAATCTCATTTTAAAATTGTTTTCTAGTCTTAGGATGATTCTTGTGGCTCTTTCCCAAATGCTTCAGTCTTTTTGAGTTCTGGACACCAGGGTTTGTACCAGTGGTAATACCAGTGTCAGTGTGAAACACAGAGATAGCATAGCCCCATGTTTTGTTTACTCATTCATGGATTGTTTTGAGATGAACTTCAAGAACAGGAACAACTAAATAATTTTCTGTGTTCTTCAGCTTTTCTGTTTCTGAAGTCTACTCATAGCCAGAATTTAAGGACTATGTGCTTGTGCAGCACATTTCTACCTGGAGTTCCATCTCCTTTAGCAGTGCGTAGGAAGCTGATCGAGTACACAGAGTGAGAAAAACAGAATTGCAAAACAAGTCCTGCTCTCCTGTCCCATGGCCAGTTTCAGCTTGTGCTCTGTTAACGTGTGCGAGCTCTTAGGCAGCAGCTGTTCACAGTGCCTGCACTGACTGTGTCTGTGTCCTTTTGCTTTTCAACTACATGAACTGTCCCTGCAGCAGAAACCACGAGTCTCTGCTACTGTGCAAAATTCTCTCAGGCTGTAGCTGTGGAGCCATAAATTCTAAACTCTTCTGCACAGTGGAGCAAATTCCATGTAACTGGTGGAGGGATGGCCTTCTGTAACCAAGAGCTTTGTGTTTTAGCTCCTGTCCCTGGGCAGGGGTAGCTCAACTCCCTCCCAGCACCCCACTGTACCGCACCTCTTTAACTGTCCGCTCTTCCTTTATGGGAAACTCAATGCTGAAAATCTGGGTACTCATACTGGAGCCTTCACTGAAGAAGGCTTGAAAACCTGAGTCCTGAGGGCCCTAAACCCAGATAGAAATACATTTTTATAATAATAGAAGTTGTCTAGATTCAGTGCATGATTTTAGAACCCTATAATTGTAAAATTTTTTGGAGTCATGGGGAAAACAGCTCTTAAGCGTTGCTCTGCTGAGCCAGCACACCACTGACATGGAGTCAGGGATTGTTCTGAGGAATTCCATCTGCAGTTCCAAATTCTTAGTGAATTTTCTACTCCTTGGTGTAAGAGGGCAGAGTTTCAGGTATCTTGAAGCCGTGTTGTGTTTTATTGAAATGGAAACCTTTCACATGCAACCTTAATTGATTTGTTTGTTTAGACAAATGAAAAGTCATCTCATATTTGAAGGTACATTAAACTAACTTACTTGTTTCCTCTTCTAGAAAACTGAACTGAGAATTCATGACTATGCTTAAGGACTTCTAGGAGAAGATGGCCCTGGAAAACAAAGGAAGTCTGAATTCTCATAGAATCTCAGAATTTGGGATGATCTTCCTTATGTTACAGTAATATTTTGTACTACCTTTGAGCTAAACATTTAAGGACTAATATTATTGAAACTTGAATGATTCACAGCTCCTAGGTTACAAATAAATTTAATAATTCCATCCTCAAAACCGTAGGAACAATAATTATTTTGGAATGTGCTTGTGGATGGGCCTTCAGTAATAATTACTGGCCTTGCTGATGTCAGTTGATGAAGAGAATAACATCTCTGTAAAAGAATAAGTCAAAAATATGTAAAGCTGTCACTTTAACATTGAAATCATTTTACAATTCCAAGATCCCTGCCTGTTTTTCCACAAGGCTACATATTACCAGGTGAAAGCTCTAATAAACTATAAATTCAATACAATGTAAGCTGTTGGAAAAACACAATACAGCTCTGAGGAATTCAACTTGGTATTTTTGCTGCTAAACCAGTGTGGGGAAATTTCCATATAAATTGGGCAGAAATGAAATTGAATCCTTCACTTACCCTGTAAAATTGTAAAGGAGATTTGGGAATTTGTATATATCCTGAAAGTTAAGAGCCACTAATAACTGTCAAATACAAGTTTGGAAACTGTGTGTGGTACAAGGGATCCATGTAAAGAGGCTGCACCTTATCTTTTTAACTTTCATAATTGTATTCTTGTTGACAACAGCTTATTTTAACTGAAATGCATAGTTTAGGCACAAGGTGCTTTAAAATGAGATGAAAACTAGCTCTGTAAGTCTAGCTCTAAGCTTTTAAAAAGCTCAGTGCACTGTAAGTTTTCTGTTGGCAGTTTATGTTAAAATAAAGTAAGATTTAATCTATTGTGGATTTTCCCCAAGTCACATCATGAAACATATCAATTCCGGTATGTCTCTCTTATCCTTCTACTTCTGCTCAAAAAAGCCTTTTTAGCTAATTTTGGAGCTGATATTTTTTTCCCCCACAGAGTATTTATTAACCCATATACAGATGGAGGTACAACCTCGTGAAGTTTGCTTGACTAAAGCATGCTTTACACTTAATTTTAAAATAAATTAATATATAAGTTGTCTAAATCTCTGGAAAATGCAAATGCACTAAAATTAGATATGACAGAAAACTTACAGTTTGCTATGAAGAATTATATCACAACATAATCCATGGTTAAGTTCTGAATCTCCAGAAATTTCACCATTATTGATGTGCTTTCATTTTCCACCTGGACTACATTCTACAAATAATTTTTAAGGAAAGTTTTTTTGGTCCTTCCTGAAAATCTTTTATAGTTTGGAAAACATTTTTCATAAAGCTATACTGTATAAAAATGTAATCACAGAATTTAATGTTGGTTTTACCAGAGAAATTTTAATCTTGTTTTTTAGTTATGTGCAGATTTTTTTTAGTTACTTTTCCCCCTCTTCTGATTTTCCTATTGTAAAGCGGAATGAAAAAATAAAATAGTTGTAACCTCTTTGAAGACTGCTGTAACAAGCAGATGGTTTCATGTGCCAGAGATGAGTTTTGGCATGAGATGTACTGAAAACTCAGGTTTGAACAAAGCTTATCTTGGAAGGGAAGTTCTGCTGGGACCTGAAGCCATTGTGCCTGAGCTTAAAATCCCTAAAGTGATTGATTTCTTATTATAAGGGATAGAAATCATAGAGGAAGGATGCTCGAGCTTGAAGATCACGTGAACCCCAGCCTCCTGAAGCAGCATGTCTTCTGCCGGGACAAAACACCCTGGAGTGCCTCCCCAAGCTCAGAACCGTGTCACCTGTAGGGGTCCAGCTCTTAGAGAGGGGACAGACATTCCCAAAGGTACTTAATTGTTAACTTCCGCCTGAAATAAATGTAGGCTTGTACTATCCTTGTTATTTATTCATGTTTCAATAAATCAATCCCTTAATATTTTGTATTTTATCTTGAACTTAATATTTACTAAATGCTGTACGTTGGATGCTGTGACTGTACAGAAGAGCCTGCTGGCTGTACTATGAAGAATCAGTCTCAACCTGAAAGTTGTAATACAGAACAAGATCAGTTGAGTAACAATTCACTTGTAACTCAGAAGTGGGCCTATCTCAAATTCACCATAATCTGAACAGGTTCCTAGTTAGCTGGTATTTCAGCCTACAGGTAAGGAAAACTGATTTTTTTTTTTTAATCATTTGCACAGGTGTAAAGAGACACAGCTTTAATGTGGAGGCAGTAACATAAGCAGATAGGTGGAGCTCAGACCTGAGCTACATAGTTTCAGCCTGTGCTCTCCTCAGGAGGGCTGGGAGCCAAATCAGCTGTGCAATAGCACTGGAAAGGGGCAGACCCAGCCCAAAACTGCACTTGAGAAGCAAACATCACGCTGGTTTCCTGCAGAGAATCAAACTTCACCTGAAAGGCAAAGTTTTGCTCTTTATCAAACCAGATTAGAGACATTCCACCCCCTCAGAGCTGCTCAGCGGAGAGCATGGAAGCAGATCCAGGTCTAAGTGTGTGCATGGTGCGGCTGTTCCATCCTCAGGGCTCTGTTTCATCTGTTCTGGTGCTGTGGCAGCACAGCAACTGCTGAGGAGATGGAGCCACCATCCTTTCCAGACTCATTCTGGTTATGCAGAGGAGACTCCCACCCTGCATGAGTTACAGGGCCCTCTCAGGACATTGCCCTGCTGCCTTTAAGTACACAATTGTAGCTGGTACTAAAGAGTGCAGGCACAGGCTAGCAAGTTGTGAACTAACTGAAGGACATACACACCTGTACTAGAAAATATTAGGTATTTCCTTACTTAAAATCATTGTCTTTGCTGAGATAGCGGGAAGCAGTCAGGGTTTCTTCATGTAAAAATCCATCTGCCACACTCCCAGCAGGGGCAAAAGTAACACAGTTTAAAGAAAAGCAATATGCAGAAGCAGCAGCACATCTGCACTATTTTATTTTATACATTTACACAAAAGTAAAGTAAATTTTTGAAGACTGAATTTTGAAGTAAGTGCAAAGTGAACTTTTGGAGAATGAAGTAGAGAGGAAAAGAATGCATTTTATTGCCAGAGTTAACCATGGGTAAACCCAATCATGCTGGAACTGGAACCTCTGACAACATATGGCAGCACTTCAGCACCTTGGCCCCGAAATATTGCCCCATGTGTAGAAGAGCCCAACAGCACATCACGGTTGGGAATAACTGTCCAAGACTGCTGCTTCTGTATAACAAGGTGCTACACTGATCTCTACAATAGTTTTTAGATGGACTGTGCTAATGGCTGATGAACTGTCTCCCAAGATAACCTGGAAGCTACAGAATTTATATGTAGGTTTTGCACATAAAGAAAGTTTAGGCCTTCAGGGAGCACCATGTAACAGCTGGAGTACTTGTCAAGTCATATTCCACAGCTCTGAAGGATCAGAAACTTTTGTCAGCCTACACAATTATTTGTAGACCATTACTAATGAGAAGAAACTTTAAATCTCTTCCAGCTACTACATTATACCTTTTAAACTTTTACCTGTAGTATTTCAAGTCAAGCAACAAGTGGGGCAAAACCAGTGAGATTAAGAGTTGACAAGGAATTCCATGTTGAACAATAAAGCTAGGATTCCCTTTTTTTACAAAAGATAAACCCCACCAACCAAAACAGCCCACAACAAACAAAACCACATCACAAATCTCAACAATCAACATCTGACATTCAACTCCATGTTTGCTATAACCAGGATAAATGTGAGATAATGAAGAGAACAGGGTATTGCAATATCTTCAGGGCTAATTGGGCAAAATTTAAATTTTGGACAGCTTTAAAGATAACTTTACAATAAACATTCAGATTTGTCAGTTGGCC
The DNA here is from genome assembly GCA_013389985.1 of Dryoscopus gambensis. Lineage (NCBI taxonomy): Eukaryota > Metazoa > Chordata > Aves > Passeriformes > Malaconotidae > Dryoscopus > Dryoscopus gambensis. The sequence continues at coordinate 26,671 of WEIT01001723.1, read as the reverse complement.
TATTTACTGTTCTATAGATTCTGTGGTTTTGTATTGCATTAATCAACTGGCAGAAACCTCACAATCTTAGAAAAAAGTTTTTATAGAAGCTTACTTGACCCTTGTAGATGATTAAGAACTATTTCAAGGGGTTAGAAAAGATTATATTAGTGCAACAAGCTTCTTCCACATTGATGGGAATCTGTTATACTGCCAAATGGGAACAGGTGTAACCATTTGTAAAGCACTGAAGACAAAGAGCTGTTGTGGTGTTCAGTTTATATTATTTCTTCAGCACGTAATCATAATTCTTGTAAGACTTGCTTTCTTAAACCAGATTACTAGAAATGGAAGAATACATTGCATAAAATACCAGTGATTAAGGTACCCTCCTACTCCAGTTTATATATTCTCACTACATACATAGGAAAACAGGTACACAGGGAAACCACTAAAGAACTTCTCATCACTTTCAGAGAATGTTGTCTATGAATGCTGCTTCAGTAGTGCATTAATTTGTTTGCACCTTTTCCATCATGTAACAATTTCAGTGAGACTGAACAATTTAAAAGTTTTCTGAAACTGCAGTCCTTAGCAAAGGAGTGAGATTCACTGTATGTTTTTCAACTTGCCAAGATTCAGTTTCACAAATTTGAGCTATCACACCAAGAGCTGGGATTGGTCATTCTGAGCTATTAAGAATCAGCTCTCTTTAGGTCTTTCTAGGAAACTTCCTTTTTCTTCACCATTCCCATTCCTTTCCCAGCAACCTGAGGGGACAGCAGGAAGCCTGGCAGAATCTGTTTGCTCAGAATTCCATCAATAAATCTTATCTTCCAGGAAGCAGGGTAATGAAGGGACACCTTGCTACAGCTACAAAAAGGGGTCAGTTCATGAAACCAAAAGCCACTTGGCAAAAATCAGTGGCAAAATGTTTGGCTTGTGGCACATGGTCCTTGGCTGGCAATACCAGCTAGCACAAATGATCTTTATGTAACATGTATAAACCTGAAAAATTAAAATCTTCCTTAAGTTAGAGATATCTACGCAAGAAAAATACTGAAGATTATTTAAACAGGATTATCTACAAATAAACCTCTAGAATCTAGCAGACACAAGTTTTGTATTGCATTTAAAGATAAATTTAAATATACTTCCCCTGAATTCAGGTTTATAATACAGAATATACACCTCTATCTTATGTTCTAGTCAAAACCCAGTCTCTGGCTGTGAGTTTACAGAACAGTCTGTTAGTCTGCAATACATTACAGTCTTTAATATTTGACAGCTTCACTATGAATACTACTTGTTAGAAAACACAAAAATCACCTGTCACTTGTCATCTGACAAGTGTGAGCACATGCACACTGGGCATTTTCTATATAAAACCAGTAACTACTAAAATGTATGTTCAGTCCAGTTTCCTACAGCCCAAGTGGCTACAACGCAACAATTTGAGCAGAGCAGTTGTTTAATAGACAACTGTATCCATTCCCTGCCCCATTTCTCCAGGAAAGGATAACCAGAGGAACCACTGTCAGTCTCACATGCCACTTCTAGCTGAGTTAACTTGGAACACCTTTGTATCTTCTTGTCCCTTCTTTGGAACAAGATAACAGAAAACAAGACACTTCAATGCTGCATTAAGATTTCAATTTTCTACCTTGAATAGAAATGACCAATTTTGCACTGTGGCTACATATTCACACTGGTCAGAAAGGACTGCTCCCAACCCAGCCTGTCACCACACTGAAGCACCAATAGGTAAGTTATTAATTAGATACAATTAGAATTCAATTTATATCCTTTCCCTATTATGTTTAGCTGGGAAATAACGCCACACTTCCTAACTGGAATAATTCATTGCTATTAAAAAGCCCCATTATTGCCAAGAGTTATTAGCTCCAAGAAATGCAATGCTCTGGCCTCTTAGTAAGGTGCAGTGAGAGAAAAAGCAGCACAAAGGCACTTGATACCAGTTTCATAGAGTAGTTTCACTTTAGAATAAAGGAGGCTATAACAAAAATAGTCTGGTAACTTGAAACACACTAAATTTGCCCAGGAAACTTAGCTAAGACCAAATTAGGGTTACAAGACAACCTGTAAGTGTGCAAAACCACGGAGAGTGTTCACTTATCTTGATGCTATAAGCTAAATCCAGACACAGTCAGGTGCTGAGCATTGTTTCTAGCATCAAAGTAAGAGGTGTCAGTCTCATCATCCGGTTGAGGTATAAATGGCATCGTTTGATTCTGGAGATTATCCCAGTCCACCCCATGAAAGAGGGGGTGATGCTTCAGCTCTGAAACAGATGTTCACATAAGCATTATAAACTTCGTTATGTCCAAGCCCCATAGTCACTTTTTTCCCTCATGTATAACTGTCAGTAGATTTGCTCTATATTCCTTTTTAGAAGTTCTTAAAAGTGCAAATTGCAATTGGGCTTTGATTACCCCAGCTTTAATAGGATCAAACTGTTGGCATGACAAGCAGCTGCCACCCCCATCCAGGGAACCTGTTCCACACAGTGTACTGAGCCAAAAGTGGCTTTAAAGCTGCTCTTACCCAGAAAGATGAAACTTAGAGAAGCACACAGCACTACAACGTAACTGGGATTTCCCAGTACAAAGGATTCATGCTGTAGCAATAAAAGGGAGAGCACACATTTTGAAGAAGGGAGACGAGATGACAGTGATGGAAACTTAGATACACCAAGAAAAACTTAATGGTTGTCCTGAAAACTACTCATCCAACTTCACTTCAGTGGCCTATACATTGGACAAAGAGGCCAGATACAGCTGTAAGTCTTAACAAAGAATGAATGTTGAAGAAGCTCAGAGTGGAAGAAACCATTATGTCACCTATTTTAAGTTCCTGTCCTTGACAGGCAATTAGATTTCACTCTAAAATCCAGAAATAAAGACAATAGCTTGTGTTTAACTAGAACACTTTCAAATTGCTTTTTGAAAGACAAGGGAAATATTGAAGCCACAGGATTTTCTGTCAACATCATCTTCATTCATAATCCTGTGCCTTCTCTAATTTAATTAGGTTTGATTTCAGCTTCTAGCATTTAGTCTCTTTATGTGTAAGCATTTCCATAGTAATTTCCTTCTCTAGTGATTCCTTGAGCAGTTCTCATAAGATTTCTTTCTCTATTTCCAAAATATCTCACTCTAAATTTCTTTCATGTTGTCAACTTTTTAAAAATAAAACATAGTCACTGTTAACAATAGCAAATGTTTAAGACCTTCTACAAGGGAAAAAAAAAGCAGACTTTGTATAGGATGTATTGTCCCACTTTGTATTCTCCTATGCATTCAGCAAAGACAGGCTGATTCCTAAGAAAAAACCGCTCTCTGAATTAACTGTTTGTTGTAGGAGGCTCCTCTCTCAAACTATCATTTTTTAATCAAAGTTCCCAATGTCACTTAGGTTAAAAATTCCAAATACCCATTAGGTAAGAGAAAGCTTTGGTACATCATATGTCAAACTCTGAAAATGCATAGCAGAACAGCAGTAAAGCAAAACAGAAGTTCAATCTAAAAAAACCTCCAAAAAAATCAACAAAACAACCTACCCCCAGAATTACTTTGTTCAAAAAGGAAAAACCCCACGAGAAATACAGAAAATACCACAACTTGTTAAGTTCTGTGGTACTATACATGGAACCTAGTTAGGCATTGAAGTTTATTAGTCTAAGTTTCAGGAGGAGGACATCACCACTTCAAAATCTGCAATTAGTTGCAAAAAACCAATTTTAATACTAACCCTTCAGTCCAGCTCTCTTAGTAGTGTCAATTGTTAGAAGAATATCTATTGCATTTTGGGCATTATCAGACAGCTTTTCTTCACCTTCAGGCCAGGGAATATCTACAGACAAAGATACAAATGAATTGGTAATTCAAACCATAAAACAAATGTTTGAAATATATAGTTACCATGATTACTGAAGCAATTACCTCTTTTCAAAATATTTTGGAAGACCTGTGTTGGGGTTTCATCATTAAAAGGTGGAATTCCAGTTAGAAACTCAAACAGACAAACTCCAAGGGCCCACCAGTCTACAGCAGAACCTGGTAAAATAAATCCACATCATTACACTTACACAAATGATACTTGCAAAGACTTGAAGATTAGCAGAAACTGAGGAGTGTTTGAATTCTGCAAGTTTCTTGAAAATTATTAAGAGACAAAACAAGTCATATTTAATATTCATGCAGATCAGAAATTTATCAAAAGGCTTTTAAAAGCCACTCTGCTCCTTAATTCATTACAGATAACACTGGGGTTTACTGATAAAACTAAGGGAGCTCTTGGTAATAATCTAATTATCACTATCTAACTATAATAATCTAACTATCCCATCACGAGAATCCAGGAGCTGACTTCTTCAAGAGATTGTTTTGTGATAAGAAACAGATGCCTCATGACTGCCCTAGGGCCTGGATGAATGCTCCATGTTGCTGCTTGTGCCCTTCTCTTGGTTCTTTAAAAAGTCGCCCAAACTTCAAACTGTTGAATCCAATTTTCATTTGTCTAAATTATCGTGAACATCATGAAGACAGCTTGCAGAAACGAGCCAGCACACATGAAGCTCGCCTTACCTTCCATTGCACTGAATTGACTGGGGCAATGTGTAGTTACTAGCTATTCCTGCTTTGTTATTACATGGTTCTGGTTTCCACATTCCAGGGGTTTGTTCTTTTTGCCAATCTCTTAATTATCTACATCAAAACAAGCAGGCAAAGCAATCCCAGACACCACTGCATGCATTCTAAGCTTTCTGCACCTTCAAGCCATGCCCACTCCAGTGTATAAAGAAATAGATGCCACAATCGCTGTTAAAAAAAAAAATCTTTGAAATAAATCTAATTGTTCTTGGCTTTTTTGGCATATAAAAAAACCTAAGACACCTCCAAGAAAATGAATGTTTTGAGCCATTTCACAAAGACTACTGCTAAGCTTAGAAATGCTGAAAACCAAAGTGTTTAACCAGTAATCTAATAAATACACTTTTAGCAACATTTATTAGCAGTAAGAGTGCCCCACCAAGCTAAGCACATCAAAGCAGTGAGTTCACATCAACTGTTGTTAGAGTACTTGAATGTTCAGTAAAATACTCCCAGCTCCAGTCAAAGTCTAATAAGATCACAACTCTGAACAATGTAATAACCAGGTTTCAGCAGCAAATTTTCCCCCACAAAGTCTAACTAAAATTAGATTAACTCCTACCATATCCCTGCTAAACAGGACCCAAGGACAGCATGAAGCTGTGCCAGGGGAGGTTTAGGTGGGATATTAGGAAAAGCTTTTTCACCCAGAGGGTGGTTGGGCACTGGAACAGCTCCCCAGGGAAGTGGTCACAGCAGCAAGCCTGAAGAGGGTTCAAGAAGCGTTTGGACAATGCTCTCAGGCACAGGGTGTGACTCTTGGGGCTGCTCTGTGCAGGGCAGGTGTTGGACTCAATGATCCTTGTGGGTCCCTTCCAACTTGGGATATTCTGTGATTCTGTGATTTGAAGCAAGAAGCAGTAACACCAGGTCTTTAACACCTGAACCTTCTTCACCCACAGACAAAATAAATCAGACTGACTGCAACAAAGTGAAAGGCAGCAATGAGAAAAAGTGTCTCTGGCTTCACCTCCCATTACACAATTTAAGAATGCTGATTTTCGTTCTGAAGTACATTCTTATATGTGGGATTTCTGATAGCTTAGTCATGCTGATACTGATGTTTCCTGACTGTGAGCATCACACATTTTTATGTGGAGGCATTCTGGACATGTCTTTCTATATAGAAACATTGTTCACCCAAACAATGTTCTCAGAAATTGTGATCCAGTTATACTTTGACAGTTTGGTTATGCTGAACACTTCAGTTCTGCACAAAATATAGAAAACTCACCAGAGATCAGACTCCCTGCATATGAAAAGATAATGAAGTAAAAATATTACAATTATTGCAAAAAACCCCATAACAAATATGAACATTGAATATCAAGTACAATATGAAGGCATAGGAATGAAGATTTTTTCCTAAGATAGTATTTCACAATAAAGATGGCAATGTTAAATCTAAGTCAGAAACAAAAATAAAATAGTTTTGTAACACGATTAAATTAGGATTAAAAGTACATTTACAAGCATCTCAACACACAAAATATTTAGTGAGGGAAAATTGAGAGTTTCAGAAACCCTGGCTTTGCTGAAAGTAATGGGGGATTTGTAATTCCCTGACATAAACCCCAGACTCTGCAAGTTTTCACTGAAGTCCTGAAAACCCAGTAACCACAGAGAAATCACCTTGTGACCAAGTTTCACATTGTCTAAGTAGCACTGATTACATTTCCGAAATATTATCCAGTTTTAACATCCTCCATATCACCAGGAATCCTAAATGGAAGTGCAAAACAACAACTACATGTGTTCAGTATTTTCAGTTTTTACAGTTAAATTTTTAAATCTCTTCATGGAGCTTAAGTTAATTTATATTAGCAGAATTTTATTGATCCACAGGATAGTAATCACTAACTCTCCATTAAGGTCTCTCTCTCATGTAATCTTCCCAAGACTAGTAGCTCTACAAAATAGTAGTAAACTTTTGACAGGGAGATAAAATGCAGTTATACATCAACAACTGTATTAGAGATAAATAGACTGCATTTAATTTTTGTTAATGGTTCTTTCAAGTTAGCAGAAAACTGTTTCAGACTTTTGGTTAATCTCAGTGGGTCTCAGAATTTGAGACAAAGAAATTTATGCCCTTCAAAGTTGTGCTATTTTAGTATAGTATCTTGAAAACAAACGAACCAACCCAAAAAACAAACCAAAACCAAACCAATCTCCAAAAGTTTGATGGCTACTGCTGCACCCTTATACAGAAGATCCTGTCAGATGTCTAAAGTGTTTCATGAGGTCACTCAACTCAGTAACTGATTTTAAGGCAACTTCATAAAATTGTCTGGCTTCACATTACACTTTAATATCAATAAACACAGAAGACATTCTAAAAATAATTGGAGGGTTAATCCTTTCACTCCAAAATTTCACTAAGTTCCCCCTTTCCCATCCCAAAGAATCTTTAAGGACACTCAGGATGACCAAATTGTTACTCCTAAGCCACATACAAGTCTCAGGGTGCCAAAGCAGCTTCCAATGCTGACTGGCAGCAAGCAAGACTGATCGACAACCAAAACCTCTGGTTATGAGAAAGCAGTAAATGAATGGAAGGAGCAGCTGAAGCAAACACAGCCATCCATGACGGCAAAAGCTCAGCACTAGCTACTTTTGAAGAATTCCCAATCTTGCTGTTTGAAGGGTTTGCAGTTCTAGCGATATTTAGAAACGTAAAGATGTCACCTTTCAAGAACTGACAGACGGCTGGTTTGTCTTACCATGAGGCTGGGTCAAAAGCAGCTCAGGTGCCAGGTAGTCTGGGGTCCCCAGGATGCGTTCACCTTCCACGGGGGCAGCTCCTCTTCTAACACTCTTTGGAGTCCTGTATGGTGTGCCAGCATCGCCCCGAAGAGGGGTCTTAAAAGATGGGACAAAGATTTCAGACATCAAACAAAACCAGCTCAGAAGCTCCCATCTCCAGGTTTAGTCATGGATGTAAAAATTGATACAAGTCAAGAACAAGTCACAAAACATTCTCTGAAAAGTATGTGTGAAATGTGCTTCCACTGCTTTATCTCAACAGTCTTGAAGCATAAAGATGTCTACTTTTTGAGAAACTTTTCCCTAAGTTCTTGCTCCAGTGTCACATCCACAGCAGCTATCACTGTTTACATCAACCTTTCTAACAGACTTTTAATTGGCACTTGACAGTATCCATTTTACCAGGAAAAAAAAAAAAAAGGAAAGTAGCAGGTACAATGGCAGTTACCAGCAGCTGAACAGCATTTACAGACTGTATTGGGAAGGATGCAAGATAAAAAAAGAAAAAAATAATCAAAGACTTCCCATTACATTAGGAAACCTGTAACTGCTCACAGTAAATACCACACTGCACTAGAAGCAGAATGAGACAAAACAGCACAGGCTTTTTAAAATCAATTCACTGTAACAGCAAAGATTTCTCAGAGATGGACAGTCAATGCATGTTGAGCCAAAGGCAAACACTGAACATAAAGCTACTGCTAAACTCTTACAGAAATTATAATTCTGGCCACACAAGTGCAGTAAGTGAAACCCTGTCTGCAAAAGTAATTTTGAGACTACCTCAAACTAATCAAGTTTTCCCTAAATTTACAACTGAAATAATTTCAGGTCCCTAATGTCCAACACATGCACAAAGTTTCTATCTGTCTCCTCACCTACCTGATAGACCTGATATGGTCTTCCTTTCTGTAATGGAGTGATAGCTGTTGGGTAGGAGCCACTGCAAGCAGGTGAAAGATCCATTATATCTAAGGAAGCCATGCTACATGGATCAGATACATTGGATATATTGATTGGACTATTGTAACTCCGAAAAACAACAGCATTTTTTTTTAAGAGACTCAGTGCCTCCATCATCTTTTCTGAAGGAGAAGATACTGTGTCAAGGTAAGTTTCTTCCATGTGTTTCTGGTCATTATCCTTTTTCTGATGTAATGGCTTGCAGTCCTGGACTGTATCTGCCTCCTCTCCGATCTGTGAGGCATCTCGGGACTCTGGTGATGTTATTAGCACGGCTTCAGGTTTTGGTTCCTCAAAGGAGAGGTCTTTAACACTTTTGTCCAAATCTACAAGCTGCTTTTCTAGATAGCTTTCTGTAACAGACACTTCAGGAAGTAAGTCAGAATCTGCACTGAAGACTCCTAAAGGTTTTTCATTGTCAGTGCCTAAAAAGCTTGAGTTCATGTACTCCTTCTCATCATCCTTTCCACAGTCTGCGTCCAGGTCACACATAAGATTTTTTGCTATAGTTGGAGTAAGCAATCTTTCTACTGTTTCCTGGTTACCAATAAAACTCTTAACTTCTTCCTTGCTTTTGCGGGTGTCACACAGGCATCCATCATTACAAAGCATTAAGGATTGAATTTCTGTTGTCAAACCTGTCCCTTTGTTTGCTGGAAATTCTGAGATCTGACAGCCACGTTTATATTCTGCATTGCTTTTTTTAACATAGTTAAGTTCCTGACAAGGACTAGTGTCAACAGATTCAAAGCTTCTTTTTACACCTGGCTTTTCAAACATTTCTTCCTCTTTGACAGGCTCATTCTGCTTTGAAGGTGAATGTTGTAGACTGGAAGTCTCTGCTGTTTCATTAGTCATGTCTCTTTTATTTACAAAGACTTTTTCTTTCCAAATCTTATTTTCAGAAATACACTTTCTTACTACGCCTTTTACATCCAGAGTGCTCACAGGAGCATCTGCTATATCCAAACGTTCACTTCCCAGCTGCTGTCTACTGCCAGAATCATTGCTGACAATGGGAGAAATGGCAGACTCAAGTTCTTTTTTCTTTAAAACTTCAATACCTTTGCTATTTGGCAACATAACATTTGAAAGGGGAGCTGACCCACTGTTGCTGGTTTTGCATGTTGTAGAACGAGGTTCATCTTCACTTTGCTGCAAAGGAGCACATTAAGTTTTGAGTATCAAGAAAAATACAATCACAGCACTACAGAAATGTTTAATTTCAAATACTTTACTACAACCTCCATAATGAAATGCGGATTTGCAACCATTACTCATTCTTTCTATTACTAGTGAAAAACCGTACTTCAAAATACAAAAGAAGTTAAAACCAAATTAAGGATAACTTGATAATTTGGCTTCTTTTAAGAACATAAAATAAGCTAGCTGGAATACAATAGAAAATGCTGTATTTTTAAATGCCTAAGGATGAAACAATAGAGCACTTGAAACTGTATTTGTGATTTTATGTTAAGAAGTTAAGCTACAGAAGTGTTCAGTTTCCAAGAAAGTCCAACGGAAAGAACCCCATCATACTACCCTGTGGTATATCACACGTCAGAGATGACAAAAGGAAAATCTGATATTACTAATGTTTTGATAGCACAATACTAAAACCAAGGCCTAAGAAACAGATAGATACAGAATAATAAATTGTTTTAAACGTAAGTTGTTCTGTATGCTCTAAATAGGAATCATGGCAAGGAACTACACAGCACAGCAGCCTTTTCTTTTAGGTCTGTGTTTGTGCAGAATTTCATTAACAGTTTAAAATAGGATAAAATATTATCAGCTATAATTATTGGTGTTAGGTTAGTTGATACAAAACCCCTCAGTAATAAAAACATTAACCTCTTTCAAGTTTAACAGCTAGTAGAAGTTTGAACTGTATTTTGTTTATTATTTTCCCAAGTTCTGTCTTTTAAAGAAATTCTTTTGTCTGCAATGCTGAGCAAATAAAGCTATAGGGATAAGTTCAGCTTCCAAACAGCCACTGCTCCCAGCAATGCCCACGTTGTGCAGGATAGGGCTAAACACTGATGGTCAGTGAAGCCTCCTCTTTCACTCCTTTGCTGCAGGCTCACCAGCATTTGCTTTTCCAGTTATATTGTACAAGACTAATATTTGTTCAAAGAAAAAGGTTATATCGGTTTGATACAAAACCCTCCTCAACAGCAATCACAACCCCTGCTCCTTCTGCTCTAGGAAAGTTTCTCAACACTTGAAATAACTGAGGTAAGTAAGTAAGTAGAAGACGTTTGCAACACTGCATATAAAAGTATAAATTAATTTTAATTTAGAATGGGAAGATGAAAGAGTCCTGACCTCTACATCCTTCTCCCACTTGGGGCTGCTGCAGTTTTCTGATTCCACACTGGACAGGTATGTGTGTGACTGACTACTGGCACTGGAGGTACCAAACCTTTTTCTTGACTGAAGTAGAGTAGGAGTTAAACTTCTCGCTGGCATCATAGGTGCTAATTGAGGATTATCCAGATCTTAAGAGAAAAAAAAAAAAATTCAAATGTTGATACAAACAGGCAACATATACTGACTGACTTCACATTATGTTAAGCTTTCACATCAAAGGAAGCTATGGAAAGTTATGTGTGACAACAATTTCACTTGTCATCTTTCATGCATATTCACGCATTTTTTGAATTAGGGACTTGCCAAGAATGTAAAAGCAGTACAAACATTAGCAGCACAGTTGCCTTTCTCATTTCAGGTTAGAAATGAGAAAGCAACACGATAAGACAATTTAAATGAAAACATACATTGCTATATTAAACAATTTTCAGTGAAAATATGTCAAGAACTGACACTATTTCTGTAAAATGTTAAAGGGTAATTTTGAATTCAGGGCTCATGATTTCAAAAAGTCCAACCAAACAAAACCATTTTAGAAGATGACATAAGTAGTGTAGGTGAATACATGTCAGATATAAAGCACTGGAGGAATGGTGGACAGCAAGACACTGACAAAAATCACACTTTTTCTGCAGAGGGTCCACACTACTCACATAAAATTAAAAGACCACAACCTTACAGCCAGAGCATTCCTCAGCACAAGGCCTGGTATACTCACATGCTTTGAACAATTTAGTTGAAAGAGGGGTATTTTCCTTTTGGGCCATAGGTACAGGAGAAACCACTCCATGCAGACTGTCAGACGATTGACTTGAATTGTGCCCTGGCACTTTCATTCCAACAGGAGGAGTATACTAACAAGCAGAAATAAGCATAGTTAAAAGTTAATGGAGTCTGAACAAATTCTCAACTCAGGACTGAGAGTGTAACTTCACCCATTGTTTATTATGTTCGCATTGAAGCTTGGCCATGCCCATTTATAACTCAGCAATTCAAAATACAGTCCAAGATAATCACTTCAGAACTTCGAAGTACTCTAAACGTATCGTAAGTCATTCCACCAGCTGGCAGAAGAGATGCAAGAATAGCCTTATCATGCCAATTACTGAATTTAGGATAGTAAATAAACTAAAAGGATGAAGTACTTCAAAGACAGTGAAAATTACTCACAAAGCCCAGAGAACTGATAAGAGACAACAATTGTCCTGGAGTACGTGAGTAGTCTTGTTTTGGCTTTGCCATTGATGGGGTAGTAAGGATATCGATCATATTTATCTCTAGAGAGAAAAAACCCAAAATCAAATAGGTCAGGTTTTCATTTTGATATTACACAAAGGCAAAGTTGCAGACATTTTCTTAAGTTTCATGAAGAGGAAGAAAAAATTTAGTCACATACTCAACAAATATACAAATGAAGCCACTAAGCCCAATTGAAGACTTACCTGGAAATTCTTACTCAACCCAAGCTGTTTCTTCCTATACATCCATAAATTTATACATACAGAATTTGTAGAAGTCCAATTTCTTTTCCAACATACTATGCTAAAAGCAGTACAATTTCTAATTTGATATCAGCTTTGGGTTTTAGGCAGCAGTTCCACCTTATGGCTGGTGGAATAGAATATTAAATTTGATTCCAAACCCGCCATCTCTCCAAAACACATCTCAAAAAAGCTATAGAAGAATTTTTCATAGGTGAAAATTCAATCTTTAGATACCTTTTTTTTTTGCTCACTAGCAGTAAGTAGCTTTAAAGCTTCCACATAATGTTCAACTAGACACAATAACCTGTCCCATTAGAACATCAGTTAAAGCAGTATATCATAAAAAATACTGAATACTTAGGATTTTCCTTTATACTCTTAAAACCATGAATCAAACTCCATAGACAACTCTGAATTTCTACATTTCTTTAACTATATAAAAAGGATGTACCCTTCAGCAGCTGTCTCAGAAAACGTAAAGTGGTGCTGTGCAGCGTAAGTTTGGATGATCTGGCTAAGGAGGTACAAACCAGCTCAGAAACTGGCTATTCACCTTAAGACCTGCAGCCTGTGCCAGACAGTCGTGACTATTCAGCTATATTTTCTGCTGCTTGAAAAGAGAACGTTCACATGCCAAAGCACTGATCTAATCTTCTGTTATGGACTTAGCACCTTCCCTTGTCCCTCAAATTAATGTCTGGAATGTCCCAGTTAATTTACTGGAAATTAATATATACAAGGACTGAGAGACATGAACTGAAGGGCAGAAGTAGTCAGAGAAACAGGAACAATCCAGAATTACTCATTCACCAATTGAAATCTCCTAGCAGACTTCAGAAAACTTTGAAATCCATATCCCTCCAAAGAAAGGGCTCTAGATCATATTTCATACACCTTTGTCCCAAAGAATAAATATTTTACCTTCTGAACTGCAATGCAAAGAGCAGACCCCTTACTAGCACATAGCTATCAGTATTTTACCTATTAGAAATCAGGTATTACTCCAGCATTTGCACTTACTCAATTGAAAGCTGGCCTCAACAGGGATGTAAAGCATTCAAGAATATGGAAATGTGATGCAAAAATAGATTTTAATACAATCGAAAGGATAGAGACAATTCTTACCTCTGTTCAGAGTAACTCTGGAAAGCCCGAAGTCTGTCAACTTTATATGTCCCTGATTAGAAATAAGCATATTGTCTGGCTTCAAATCTCTGAAAATATGAATATAGTTGAAGTCAGCAAAAAGAGCACTGAGCCACACTAAAAGTTAACTGATGAGAAACACTCAATACAAAACATTGGTTACAGCTGTTTCACAGTACCATCTCCTAGCCAGCAGAAGATTCCAGTTTGTGGAACACACCAAAAGAATGAAATATATTTAGCATTAAATACAGCACAAACATCTCAGGTTTTGTAAAAACCAGCGTGCATGTCAAGAGCTGCATATTTTGTGTTTCAGCAAGCTCAACAAGTATCCTTCACAAATACCACCATCATAACATTTACTAATGTGCAGCTCCTACAGGTGACAAGCAAACCTCTACTAAAACTTTTTATGTGTGTTCTCTGTAGCACTGCTGAACGCAAGAAGAACTCTCACTACGGGGGAGCACGAGGGTAGTCAGTGTCCTTTGTCCTACAGGCACATGCGTGCGGTACCCAGAGGGTTCCTGAACCATCACAGCTGCTAATACAGCCCTGAACTGGGAAAGAGGTGGCAAGGGAAAGCAAGGTGATTTTGTGTGCTCAGCACACACAGATAGATTTGACTTTAGCCATTGTTTCATGACACTGCTGCAGTGCACAAGTGCAAAAAGAGCTTCCAGGAGCTCTAGCAAATGAGGTACCTGTGGTAGCTGCCACAATGAAATGACAATGGTTCTGTGTTAGAGTGAAAAAATAAAAAAAACCCAAACTACTTAAAACTTATTTGTTAGGAAAAAAAAAAAAAATCACCTGTGGATTATTCCATGCCTATGAAGATAGTCAAGAGCCAATGCTGCTTCAGAAATATATTTAACAGCCATTTCTTCATCAAAATATCCATAAATATGGAGAAGAGATTTGACATCTCCACCAATAAGGTACTCCATCACCTGTCATTCAAGCATTTTAAATTTAAAACACATTTTAAAATTGCAAGTAGAATATACTAGAATACACTGAAATAACTTTCACCCCTAGAAAAATATGATTTCAAGGAGCAGAAGCAGATAGAAGTACCTTTGTGCAAACCTCATTTTCCACACAATACTTTTCACTTGGATAAAATACTTAAAGTTTCAAATAACAGCGGACATGAAATATTTTCTTTCTGTAGACCATTTGTTTATTTTATTTGCCTAGATTACTCTTAGAAGCTAATTAAAAAGCTGACTACAGCTATTTGAGAGCTGACTGCAGCAAAAATTCTGTATTATATATTCCTATACTAAATATTATATCTTTTAAACTATATTTATACCAATATGTTAATCTAGATTTAATGTTGTATATTTCTATATTACAGAAAATGAAATGCAAAGTACTCCTGTGAAACTAAAGGCCTGAAGCCAAAGACCACCTGTTCTATACAAACCAAAGTATCTCAAAATTTTGTCTTCCAATCATTTATACACAATATTAAATTCAGACCTGAGCTTTGTGAAATAAGCACAAATTGTCAAAAACGCAAACAGTGAGAGCTACTGTGCGTTTAAGACACATGAAAAAGAGTGTAAAAAGGATACACACACCCAGTAAACCATTATGCAGACACATTACGATGACCCGCGTCATATTCAAAATAAAATAAAAGTCAGCAGGGCTTCTGAAACTCACTCTTTGATGCCAAGAATGCATTTATGGGGTTTTGGTCAGGAAATCTCACCAGTGCTTACATTACAATACACAACATTCTTCCATATACGTATATGCATACACACACACACTCAGACGTGATTCTAACATCTCCTTTACAAATCCTTCACCCTGAAGCCCTCTACTCCATGCATCATTTCAGAAATTCCAGAAAAAGAAGCCTTTGTTTACACTCAAAATGCATTGTAGGAGTGAACAGCAACCTTATCCCAGAATTTCATCTAGCTGTTCTTGTGTATGATTACAGCAATCCACACAAATTGTGCCAGACCCTTTGCAGACAGCCTGAATCCTTACGTGGAGGCAGCATATAAAGCCGTACACGACTCCTGCTGTGCTCCACAGTGCTCTGTGTGGACCAGTACTTAGTTCTGCCACTCAGTTACCATCTTGTCATGTAGGCCAATAACCATAACAAAATTTGACCACAGGCAATAAGTCAAACAGACTTCCTAAAAGTGAGCCATGAAGTATCTTTCAGTCACTCGGATTCTGCTTGAACAGAATGGTTTCTTGTTTTCCCTAAGATGTCTACGTATTTCTAGAACAAAGTACCTATTAGAAAAGCTTCTCCTGTAACAGAGGGGAACTGAGGCAGAAAGAGCCCAAAGATATCAGAAGAAGAGAAATATTTTACTTGTTCAACCACTCTGAGAAACATGTAAAAGTGACTAAGGAATACCATTACAAAAATGGTTTCAGATATCACTACAGTTCACACTCAATTTTCAAGACTACCATAAAACACCACACCCATTTTTTAACTCACTAAATAGACGTTGTTTGCTGACTGAAGCGAGTAGTATAAGTGCACAATGAAAGGACTTTTACTGAGAGCCAATGCATCCCTCTCTGCCTGCACCTGGTGAACCATATTCTTGTTGATCATGTCTGCTTTTTTCATCACCTGAAAAACAAAACAGAGTTCATAAATGCTTTAACCTTAAAATGCTCATGATAAAACCACGTCGCGACATACAGCTCTGCAGAGCAACGCCTATCTTGCATTACTATTTTTAGGTTTCCTATTCTTTGTGTACTATGCAGCTTGTTATAATCCTTTTAATCACCAAGTCAAGTTTGCGCAAATAAATGGCGAAGTTCCTACTAATGACAAGCGGCATAGATTTTAGTCCCTGGTGTAACAACACAGAAAACTGATTTTGTTGGGTTTTTTATAATTTATTCTCGTCTTGCCTCTCAGAGGCGGTGCTTTCGCCCCCGGGCAGGCGCAGCAGCTGCGGGGACTCAGTTACGGCAACTGTTTACAAGCGAGAAGCCAAGAGCGCTCTGGCACTTGGGAAGGTTTTTGTCGTTATTTCCCCTTATTTGAAGTACTTATAAAAGCAGCAGTCGTTATCAGAGGTCCCCTGACCAAGCCCTCCAGGGCTTTAGCGAGGGGAGAGCGGAGCACGGCCGTGGTGACAGCGCGCCCCGGGGCACCGGGTGTGCCCGAGCGGCGGCCGCTCCCCGAGAGCTGGGGGCTCAGGCCGGGGCCACACCTCCCCGTCCCCTCAGGGTGCCCCTTTCCCGCACGGGACTACTCGGGAGCGACCGCGACCCCTCACCTTCACGGCATAGAGCCGGCCCGCCTTGCGGCCCAGGTACACCTTCCCGAAGGCGCCG
>WEIT01001721.1:2806-13487 GCA_013389985.1 Dryoscopus gambensis | reverse complement strand
AGTTGCAAACATTTCACATCTTGTTACTCCTTTTGAAATTAAAACTACATACAGATCAATCAAAGCAGATGTCAAATAGAACAAACATTTCAGGCTTAGAATCCTTAACACTACCTTGTGCATCCTTTTCTTTGTAAAGGCAAACACTATCTCCAGTGTCTGTGAGAAATATACGTGTGTTAGAGATGTTCCAGTTTCAGGGAGGTTGGAGGACAGTCACTTCTGAAAAACAGTTGCAAAGAGAACAGCTTTGAAGAAAAGGGTTGCTTTTGTATGTAAAGAGATGGTTTGGTGATTCATGGAGAGATATGCTATCTATGAGTAGAAATTCTATTCTATTCTACTCCACTCTACTCTACTCTACTCCACTCTACTCTATAGAGGATCTTGCAAAACAGATCTCTTTCCAAAGGCAAGTTTTAAAACAGTACTGCTGAAGAGGAACACATTGTATTGTGTTGATATCTACTTATTTCTGTTAGATCGGGACTGAAGTTTTCACTTTCCTTACTTTTTGCAAACAACTGACTCTATCAGAAAACAATATTAAGTTGAAAGAATGCTCCATATACTCAGTGTAGAATCTGAAAAGTTTATCTTGTCTGATTTCTTATGCCACTGTCATTCTATAAACACAGAAAAGGATGTGGCTAGTCCTTGTCATTTTCCTGATCACATCTATAAGAAAATTAACTCATTTCTGGCATCAAGAGTTAGTATTTGCTCTTAGAATTTTGAATGTCTTATATGGTGTAGAGGATTGGTAACATCGTGTTAGGAAAATAAATCTGGAAAGAAGGTGGTTGCAGTATACTCTCATGAGTTTAACACAGGCTATGATTGTTAGTTTTTTTGGCCATTCTGAATGGAGCTGGAGAATGGCTTGGGATTTGTGAATATCTATGAGTAGCCCTGTTGTGAGACCTGTTGTTTGTTATTTTTATGTCACGTAAAAAGCTTCTAGGGAATAAAAAAATGCAGTTAAGTGTCTGAGATCTTACAATTAAATACTTGTTCTCTCCAGGTAAAAATAGTACAAACATAATCTCACATATTAAAATAAATTCTTGAGTGGTTACTGTTTATTTGTTTATGGCAGGGCACACAACTATGAGACAGCTGCTGTTTCATTCATCTCAATTTTTGGTCCCCTTGGTCACTGTGGACACCTTATATAGATGTCTCAGTCCCCAGAGCTGCCCATCCACACCTCCAATTGTCCTGTGAGCTCTACAGTTTCCCTGGTGTAGTGGGGACAATTATCATTGTCTTGGTAAGCAGGGTAAAAACCTTCCTGCTGAGACTCGGGTAGGCTACAATATTTTCGTGTCATAGAAATTATACTCAGATAACTTTGTTACACATGCAGTACTCTCAAAGATGATCTAATTCTAGGAAACATACAAATAAATCTTCTGTTATTGAATCTTGTGTACTGAAATAGAACAGATTGTTTGTTTGTTTTTCTCCTTGAAATTGTAAATGCTGCAATGCATGGATAGAGGAGAATTAGCTGTGAAGCATTAGACAAAGAAATCAGTTAAAACTTTTGTCTAATATGATTGAAGTATTCCCAATGCCTAACTGATTCAGTCATTGGTTCTGTTGTTTGGTGGGAATTTTAAGCTTTACTAATGGAAGAGATCTTTTACACTTCTTCCTTTTGAAGTTTACATAGATTTTGTACACTCATTGTGGATAGCAGGGTATGTTGGTAAAAAATAAACAATTTAACTCCATGTCCTTGAAATGTTGAGAAAAACAGATGCTTCAGGCTTAATTCTAAAGAAATAGAACATGGAGCATTAATTTTGGTATAACGAACTTGGAAATTCTACATCTGTGTGGGCAAGTTTTGCACTGTAACATGACTATGTCTGATATATTGAACCTTTACTATGCGTTTGTAAATGCTGAGCGGTTTGACAAATGTATTTTGCAAACATAAAGTAGCTCTCAGAATGACAAAAAATATGTCTTTAGATAACACTATAGAAAGAAATATATGGCAGTCCTAGAAGAGATGTGCAGCTGCAGCTTCTGTCAGCTGAAGCTGCAGATAATAAATGAGCAGAATGTGAATGATTGGTTTGCCTTACAAGAGGGACTGTTGTAGGTAGGTAGGGTGCCCTGCAAAATCATAGACCCTGCATCTGTAATAGATCAGAGGTTGGTCGCAATAACAGGTAATGAGCTGTGGAACAACTGATCTTAACTGTCAGGTGCTTAACAGGTGACAGAGAAGCAGAGAGAGCACTTTAATCTTGAGGCACATAAAAAACCCCACATATATGTATATATCAAAAAGTCACCGTGTGCTGATAATTCTTGATCAAATTGCACAATTCAATTGCAAAACCAGGATAACAGTTCTGTTGGACAGAAACCTATCTTCATATAATTCTGAGGTTTTTGCTTAACAGAGAGACTTACAGAAGGGAAATATATTTGTCATCAAGCTCTCAAAAAATTTATGTTGGAGATCTTAAACTCAGATATAAACTTTTAAGCTTGTAATGTGATATGAAAAGCATTCTAAATTACTTTCGCCTGGAAACAGATGTGATAAGGTGCCAGAAAGTAGATGCTTGGTTGCATAAAACTAACTTTAAATGTATTAAAAAAAAAGATAAATGTGATGCAGAGGTAAGATAGGATATGCATGCCACAGTACTGAAATTGGGTCTCAGTGCGACACTTGGGACTTAAATTGCCTGCAGCAATTTGCAGCATGCAGCTTTGTTACCTAATTTTCTTTGAGTTGTCTGAGAACAAGTAAGAGTTAAAAGGCATTCACTAAACTTTGAAGTGGGTATGGCATACTGTGTGTTCTTTGCTTTTCATACTAGCTACATGATCTTGACCCTGACCCAGTCAGGTGCTTCGCAAGAAAATGCAGCCTCGCAATTTTTATCCAGTCATGGTGGTCTCAGAACAGTCACTTATGAAGTGGAGAAGCAAGAGGGGCAAAGAATGGATAAGAATGGAAATATTAGGGGTCAGATTTGGTTGATATGACTTTCATTTACTTCAGTGAAGTTATTTGGTGCAATTTGGTCAAACAGTAGAAAGAATTTCAGTGAGTCCATGTGGAAGCCTGGCTTATTAAGGCTGTGTACAAGTAATGGTATTGTGCTAGTTTTGGCTGGGATAGAGTTTAATTTATTCACAGTAGCTCCTATAGGGGAGACTTGGTAATACAAAGATGTTTTTGTTATTGCTGAGCAGTGTTCATATAGGTCCAAGGCCTTTTCTGTTGCTCACTGCACCCCACAAGCAAGAAGTCAGGGGCACAACTGGGGCTGCTGAAACCAACTGACCAAAGGGATACTCCATACTTACGGCATCATGCTCAGCAATAAAATGAGGGAGAGATTAGTGGGGTATTGCTGTTTATGGACTGGCTGGACATGAGTTGTCTGGTGGTGAGGAATTTTTTCATTTTCATCACTTATCTTTCTTGCTTTTATTTTCTCTCTCTTTGATATTTTCCTTTTTCATCACAAGTTGCTGTAACAACAATATTTATTATTATTGTACTGAATTGGTCTCAACCCACAAGTTTCTTCACTTTTACTCTTTTGAGTCTTCACCTTCCACCCACTTGCTTTGTATACCAATACCTGGCAAATGGGATGGCAAAGTTATTTTTGAAGTGATACAATTGAAGTTATATTAATGGAAAAAAAATATGTTTTTATATATGTATATATAGTACCGTGCTTAAGGAAAGGAAAAGCTTGTGGAATACTCATGATGAAATGAATCAGCTTATTAAATGCTAGTATTCCTAAAAATTCAGTTGATAATATCTTAGATGTTGAATTTGCATCTATGAAATGCATTTGCTATTCTAGACAGGATAAGGCCCTTTCTAAACAGCACAGAACAAATTATAAGTCTATTTGTACAAAATTTGCTTGTTTTGTATGTTGAAATGAGAGGAAGCTTTTTTCTTTTATTAGAAAATGGTTCTTTCTTTTTGCAAAAAATTCACTGTTCCAGGATGGGGAAATAAGTAAAAAGCAGATAAAGACAATGGAAACAGAAACTGGTTTTTTTATGAGACAAAAACCGTTTATTAAACTAAGTGTAAAAAAAAAAGCTTAAAAAGAGAATTTGCACTGTATTTCAAATGTGTTTACACCAATATTATCAATACAGAGGAATCTTTATTACATGTTGATTTTCAGAAGTGAGAGCTCTTAAGAAAATTACTTACTGCCAGAAGAAAAGCACAGCTCTTTTTACAGGAAAAAAACCAAACTACTTCTCTTTAACTTAGATGGCATTCAAAACACATTTATCTTACGGCAATGTGAAAACAAAATTAGATTAAGTCTTTCAGCTCAAGAGAGCCTATAGGAGAAGACTTTTATTCCCATGTGATTCAAACTGTATTAATCTTTTAGCCACATGCAAACTGCACAAACCAGCTTTTTGGATTAAGTGACCTTTTTCAGAAGAGCAGAAATAGCATTTAAAATAACTCTTGTTGCAAAGTGGAAGCATATGTCTGGGTCAAAAGTTAGTCCATTGCCAGCAAGATTCCCCATAGCTGAGGACAGCAATGATTGCATTCTGAAAGATATATGAATTCATTTGCTCAAAAAATGAAACAAATGGTTTTCACACTCAGAAAACTGTTAGGGTTGTAAATAGAAAGTATAGGTAATAAAACATTAAAGTAGTGCATGGAAGTGTACAGAGAAAATACACACTAAGAAAATTCATGCTTGAATCTAGGTTGGTTGAACAGAGAAGAAGAAAGTCACTTTAAGTATTGGAAATGTGGCAGTGGCTCAGCCTACTCCTAGGCTGAGGCCCTGCAATGCCAATCAAACCTTAGCTATCCAGTGGGTGGATTTTCCCGCCTTGGACAGTGAGTCTGAGGGCGGTTCCATGGGCGGCACCGAGGTATAGGCCGCAGCCCACTGGGAGGCACCCTGAAGCTTGTGCCACCTTTTAATCTGGAAAGTTCTGTAAAATTCGGTTGTTCATTGGCTCTTTGTTACAACTCCCGCCTCCCAAACTCTCTCATTGGTTGTATCCCGGTTGTATCCTCCCCTTTCCTTGCATCCCATTGGTTCCCCTTGTGTTACCACCCCCCCCTTAAAAAGGGCTGCTCGCCCGGTTTCTGTGCCATTTGGTCCCTGGAACCTCCAAGAATGAAAGCATGTTGGAACGTATACCTGCAGCCCTTCCCGCCTCCTTTGTCCTTGGGGACGCTTCAGCCTTACGCCAGGCTACCTGGCGCAAGCCCCCCGAAGAGGGGAAAGCGCATCTATCACCTGGCTACGTGACTCTCCGTTGCGTTTCTCCTGTGCTGCTTGCCGAGCGGCAAGGACGCTTTTGGAGACACTGCCACGTTGCCTCTGTCCTGCGGGCACGACCAGGGAACAACCCAGACAGCGTCATGGAAATAAAGTAATATTAATGTAATCATATGAGAATGATTGAAAAAAAAATTAAAATAATTTAGATAGACAACAAAAAATAAATTAGTAATTCCTAAAGAATTTTCATGATACATACTTTGTTAATCTGAGACTAATTCTGGGTACTGTAAAGACTGTGCTTTTGAACACCACACTAATATTAATGTTGGGAATGGGTTGAGGTTTTGTGTATTTGTTTTTTACGGGTTCATTTGTTTCTTTCTTTGTTGTTGTTTTTCTGTTTTAATAATGTGCCTTTGAATTACAGTATTACAAAATATGTTCACAGACCAAAAACTGTATTATTCTTAGTGTTCTAGATCACAAGACAAAGTGATCATCCTTTCCAAAAAATACCTCACGTGGAGAAAAAGAGATATATATATAGTGAGGAGGTAAAGGAACTAATGAGGAAATGGATACAAATTAGAAAATTGAAATTTTTTCCTTTAATCATTATCATTATTTTCTCTTATTATTAGATTCCAAAACGTAACTAGGCAGCTGGTAAACCTAATTGATGAGTTTTTTCCTTGGAGCAGCCTCATGGCTTTTTAAGCCCTGTGTGTTATGGCAGTGAGGCTGCTGCTAAAAATAACTGTCACACTGTAAGGGACATACCCATGAACTCAAGGCTAGTCTTCCAGGTCTAATCAAGAAGATTAAAAAGAATGCACATGTACAGAGATTAGATGGGATCCTCTTTCTCACTGTCCTCTTTAATAAAACAATCTGCTTTAAAAAAGTGCATGAACTTCCTGATGGGTTTGGTTCATCAGACCCAAAGAATGATTGTTATAGTTGTGACTTGTAGATGCTGAGCCACTCATAAAAGCCACTGATGGAATAAAAGAGAAAATTATTCAAAATTGTCTTCATGATTTTCAGAAAAGTGACAGAGAAGCAAATTCCTGCTTATTAATTAAAGCAGGTTTTTTTCTTTACACTCTGATCATTTTGACCATCAGAACGAAATTAATGCTTCATGTTTATATAGTTTCTGGGATGGAGTTAATTTTCTTCAGAGTAACTAGAGCAATGCTGTGGGTTTTGGATTTAGTATGAGAGTATTGTTGACAACATACTGATATTCTAGTTGTTGCTCAATACTTCCTGCCTTAAGTCTAGGACTTTTCCCTGTCTCATGCTCTGCCAATGAGGAGGTGTACAAGAAGTTGTTAGGGAGCATAGCTGGGAGTCCTGACTTGCACTGGCCAGAGGGATATTCCACACCATAGCACGTCATGCTCAGTATATAAACTGGGGGAGCTAGCCAGGAGCAGCCAGTTGTTGCTTGTGGGTGGAATGGGCATTGGTCAGCGGGTCATGAGAAGTTGTACTGTTAAGGAGTGTTATCCCTTCCTCCTCCACTTTCCTGCTCTCATCATCATGATTTTACCTTATTCCAGTTATTAAACTGTTCTTATCACAACACACGAGTTTTGCCTTTTTCTGATTCTGCTCCTTATCCTGGTGGGGCAGAGGAGGGGTGGGGGAGAGTCCACTGCATGGACCTTAGTGGCTGGACGTGGTTAACCCTTTATAGTGTCTTATTTAATGTTTCAGACCTTTGGAGTCCAGTGTAGAAAAAAAAGTCCAGGGAAACTTTACACAGCGCAGCTGTGAGTGTAGAGTTGCTGAGGGTAGGTTGAATAATTTGAGGGTAGAATAGCTGTAGCCATTTGTAGGGGTGTCTCAGCCTATTCTTAGGCTGCAGCCCCGCATTGCCAGCCAAAGCCTGGCCAGACAGTGGGTGGATTTCCCCGCCTCAGCTGCATTGGTTCTGTGTTACAACTCCGCCTCCCAAACCCCCTCATTGGATTGTATCCCAGTTGTGTCCTCCCCTCTCCCTGTCCATCATTGGTTCCCCTTATGTTACCACCCCCCTTGAAAAATGGGCTGCCTGCCCATCTCAGGGGAGTCTAGTTCTAATTTCTTCAGATAAACAGCTTCTTGAACTGAGTCCTTTCCGCCTCCTTTGTTCTTGGGACGCTTTCTGCCTTGAAATCAGGCTACCTGGGGCGAGCCACACCGAAGAGGGAAAAAAGCGCTTTTTCCCACCCGGCTCTGAGATTCTCCCCTGCGTTTCCTCTGCTACCTGCTGAGCGGCGAGGACGTTTGGGAGACGTAGCTGCGCTGCCTCTGCCTTGTGAGCTCGACCGGGAAAAACCCAGGAAAGCGAATAGCCATTAAATTGCTTCTCTATGATCTCTTCTTCATCTGGTAGAAAGCAATTTGTTTCAAAGGTCAAACATTGCTTGTGGCAGGGACCACAACATGTATCTTTCACTTACTTAGGATGGAGGTCCCTTAACTGAAAGCCTGAAACCACATTCATTTCTGTGTTTTCTCTCTAGCCTGATAGATCTTCATTCCTATCTGCAGCAGTAGGAATGCCCCTGATTCAACTGAAGGAAATGTGGAAAATGTCTGATTAGCTCCAGTTGCTTGTGATGAATCAGACTACCATCTCTTGATTTACAGGTCAAACCTAAGAGCCTACAGAGATGAGTAAAAACGTTCACATTCCCAATTTCCATTATTCCTTGAAACAAAAATTACTGATCTCCTTATTTTTAATACAACTTCTATTGCTTTATTTTTAATTATTAAAATGGCATCTTAGAGAAAATGATTTTCTAAACACCTTTTATTATTCCGTCTTCAAGTAAAATTTCAGTTTCACATTGGGATTACTTTCACATCTCCCTCAATGATATTGTTTCTTTTACCCACATCTATATCTGCCACATCTCATATTACTTCAGTCACTTTTTTTTGAGCCGACTCCTAGGTGCCTAATTTGTTGGGGGTTTTTTTCCATCTGTGTAATTTGTTTCTCTGGGCCTTAACTACTACCACCTTATTCATGATCTCCAGCTGGAATAATTGCTACCAAATTTTTACTTACTTAGGTTCTGATGCATTTCCTGAAGTCTCAGGTGCATCGTTTTACTGTTGCCCAGCAGGTTTCTGTCTTCATATGACGATTAAAAAACTGTATTTTTTCCTAATTTTCATCTTTTCAGTTAAAATATTATTATTCTTCTTTTCTTTCTTTAAAACAAAATAGATACTATATGCAGCAGTGTCTTGAACAATCATTCCCCTTTCGTCCTTGGCATTTTTACTTATTACTTTAGCTGGATGATAGATAGAATATGGGATAGGGCCTAAAGTATGTATATATTATTCATGTGTAGTGTACTGATAGAGAAAGTGTTATTTGTCTTCCAATTTTATATCATAGATGAGTTACCATCAACTCCTTTTACTTTCCAGGTTTTTACTCTTCTTCGAGCTGACTCCTCATTACGCTGTTCCCTATTTACTGCTATCCATACTTCTCTTCTCTTGCTCTATTATTTAGCATTATTGTGTCAAATCACAGCTTTAAGGCAAAATTTGAAGAAAACTCTGCTTCTGGAAGTACATTCTCTGTGTTTCCTGATACATAGCTCTTAATCTAATATTTTAATCTTTCCACCTTCAATAGCTTCTGTAATACTTGCTCAGCTTATATGAAAAACTATTAATCACAGGTGCTACTCATTTCACTTGGCCCTTGTATTGTTAGACAGACTCTGTGAAATCTCCATGACATTTCTAAATTTGATGCTTTTGTAGATGTAAGGTAAAATGTTGGTCCACAATCTTAAATATCCATCAGTAACAAATAGTCTCAACTAATTTTTAGATGTTAGTTTAGCTGATGATTTATGGTTCATTATTGCATTTCCTCTACGTTTTTTGTAATGAAGAGTTAAGGATGGTTTTAAAAAAATATTTGTAGTTCTGAAAGTAGCACAGAATGCTAATTTGACCAATTCTTATTAAAAATATACATGGAGTCCATCACAGTGGTGAATTGCTCTCTCCACATAGGAAAAAATGGGTTTGGAGTTTCTTTTCTGTTAATTAGTATGCTGTGTAACAGGCCATGTTGGATAGAAAAGACTGAACAAGCCCTATTCTTAAAATTATTTGCTGTGATGTTAAATACTCAAAAGTAGGCAGGACCCCAACATGCACGGTCTACTTCCTATGCCTGTGTGGGTAAAGAAGAAATCTGGCTAGAACGATTCTGTGTCCCCAAAACATGGTTAGTTCTAAACAATTAGAATGCAGCTTCTCTATTTTATAAAAATCAGTAAAATTATTTCAAGAGACCTAAATGAGTTCTGGTATTTCATTTGTTAGTTAGAAAGTCACAGTGTCTCTATAGAAGAAGAAAACCAAAATGTTTGTCATAAGAAAGATTGGTTGTCAAGAATTAATAGAATGCAAAACTAGTAACGTGGCCTGGGTTGATTTGCAAGAGACCCTTCCTTTTTAGGTTATAGCCACACACTCATAGAAAGTATTTCTTACGCTTTTAAAAAGACTGCTATCTACAGTGGAAGCTCAAATGCCTCTCACCCAAATCAGCAAAACTAAAATTGCATCTCCTCTGTTTTGGCTTTTTTACACAAGTGATGTGCATCCAATATTGCAAAGGAAGCAAGGAGTTCATATGAGTTCAGAAGTTCAGAGGTCCTCATTGTTGTGTTCTTTGTTAAGTTTTTTAGTGGGTTGGGTTTTTTTAACATTTTAAATTTTTCTCTCTCATTTAATGTGAGATTTACTTAACATTTGAGTTTCTGTATTGAAACTCCAAAGTTATTTGCCATAGAAAAATGTACATGAATGAGCATGTATTCTGAGGATTCTAAATCCCTCATACTAACACAACTGAAATTCACAGAATTACAGAATTTTTGAGGTTTGCAAGTCACCTCTGGAGATCACGTGGTTCACTCCACATCTCCCACCTCTCAAGTAGGGTCGGAGGATGAGATCGTCTTGGACGCGTCCAGTCAGTCTTTGAATATCTCCAAAAGGGGAGAATTCACAACTTCTCTGGGCAAAGCTGGTTTTGTCTTTGATCATCCTCATAGTTAAAAATACTTTTTCTCATATTCAGATAGAATTTCATGTTTTTTAGTTTGTGTCCATTGACCAATTCCACCCATGAGGAAGTTACTAGAAGCTCAGGCATAAACTAAATGCAAGGAAAGAATATAAAGATACTGATGATATTCTGGCATTTCCTCTAGGCTCATAGATTGTGTTGAATTTTCTTTTACTTTCCACCAAATGCCCTTTTAGCCAGTAAATCTGGAGGCAGAAAGAAACTGAGATTAGAATTACTAATTCCTAGTAAATTGCATTAGAGTTTTATTCATACAAGAAAATAAATCTGT
>WEIT01001719.1:8358-31489 GCA_013389985.1 Dryoscopus gambensis | reverse complement strand
GAAAATAATGTTCTCAGAATGCATGTTTTAGGGTAACACAAGCAATGAAGAGAAAGAAAGAATTCTTTCAGAGGTGATCCCATCCCATAAAGCCTGTGTCTGGTTTCTAGAAGTTCACTTAACAATTCCTTCACTGAATATATGCAGCAATTCCCAATTTAACTGTAGGGACTTTTCCCATTGCATGCTCATCAGGTAGACTCACTGAATTTACCGGGACTCAGGAGATGCTTGGAGAATCATTACTGATAGAAATTCAAAACCCAGATGAGCTGCTGTATACTGGTATCCAGATGAGAGGTATGAAGCTAAAAATACCCCTCGTCAACCGTGATTTTTGTTATGCGCCAGCTCCACTTAAAATTTGCTACAGACAACCAAGATGAGCAGAGTCTGCTTGCAAGGAATATTTTTCTCTACCCCTTTGATCTAAAGCAGATGTTACTGATTATCAGCAGAAGGCATGTGTTGCATGCTAAGAAAGTCAGTACTGCTCAGTAAAGGGTATTGGTACAGGTAGTGTGAGAGGGGATAGGCCATGGATTACTGCTGTCAAATACCCAACTGTTCGCTGCAGTTTTTATTGCAGAGGTTTTCTAGGGTCAGTAAATCAGTGAGAGGTCGAGTCACACCGAGTTACTGCACCAGAGGGTTTCAGATTGCTTAGCATAAAGTGACCTGTATATAGGACAGGTGGTCATTTCAGGAAAAACAAAGAAACTAGGAAAACTCAATGAAAATAGGAAAAAGGGGGTTCCTGAAGTACCTCTATACAAAGGGAGCCATCTGAAATCAGTGTCACGTTTCATCTGAATAAAACCCAACATACTTTATGTATGTGTTATTGCTGATGTTTTTGAGTCTCTTCTTTCCCCCCGTGTAGGCTGAATAAATGGATAATGTGGTTAGATCCATCCTGTGGACAACTCACAAATCCCTATCCATAATATAAATGATCTACTCTTCCTCTTTACCTCTCCAAAGGTCTCTGTATGGCGATGCACACGGTTCAGCTATTGACGCTCAATTTCTCAAAGCAGATGTTTTACACATTTTCAAGGATGTGGTTTTCTGAATACAAATTAGTAGAAGTGGCAACGGAAATGGCAATCGGTGGTATTTGTAACTCAAATGAAAACATTCACATTTACCAATTGCTCTTGTTTCTGGAGCTCTAATATAATGTTAACTATTTTTCTTATCTGATTATATTCTCATTCCAGCATATATTTCTTTTTCCCATTAAAAGTCAGTAACTTGGTCTCTAAACAGCGGAAAAATTAAACACCAATTAGAGCAATTAGAAAATCACTAATTTTGTCTGTGGAGTCTGGTTCTGCATTCCCTTTAGATGTGTAACTTCCATGGAGGTCAACAGGAGGTCTGTGTGCAAACATGCATTAAGATCAAGTCATAAAGGAAAACTAGAGTAAGGTTTTATAAATAACTGACTTTTCTTTCTTGCTTAATTAAATAATTGGAAAAATTCATCACAGCTCTATCTGAAGTAAATTTTCTTCACAAAAAAATTTCTGTTTTTGAAAAAAATTAAAATCTACTTTTTAAACAGGATTGTTTAAAAAGGTTAAACAAGATTGTTTAATTTAATCTGTATAGACATGCTTTGAATACTTCATTTTAAAATAGATTTATCTGAATCACTTTTCAATATAATGCAAAACAACTTGAGAACAGTGCTTGTTTCCAAAATGTTGTAGTAAAACATTTCAGCTGATAATGGTGTTTATTTAATTAAAATGATTTTTACAGAAGTGCATCAAGCTCATGACAGTAAACTGTGACCTGTGTTTTCCAGTGAACAGAGAAGACAGGAAATATCTGCATAGGACTCTGCTGCAGATTTGGCTGCTTGGAGACTAATTCCTGTAGGAACACTGCCCAGTGCCTGCACATTATTTGCTTCAGCAACAGGACAGGTATCTAATCTTTTTTTTCTGCTGAAAACCGTGCCTCCTACCCTGCCTTCCAAGCTGCTGCATTGTATTAAGCCTAGAAATTTTAAGTTATCTTTAGATTTAACGGAGTAGGAGGAGGATTGGGGGGAACAACTGGGTTGCTTCACTGTAAATCCTGTAATCCTTGAGGATGGTGCACAGCAAAGTCAGTTCCTCGCTGTTGTACTCTGCATTGCTCTCATTCTCCTTTTATTTCTTTATTCTCTTTGCCACAGTCCTCATAGTAGCAGATACTTCCAGTCTAACACAAGTCATCATCTTCAGATACAAGTAAGTGATATAAACCTCTTTTTTTTTTTTTTTTTACAGACAAGAGAGAGGCTAGATAACTACTTCAGGTGACCACAAAGGTGTCCTGAGGCATTTATAGCTGGTCACTATGCAGATGTTCACAGGAGTCACACTGTCTCCCAGCAGCTCCTGCAGCATCCTGGCTGCTGCGGGGAGGGAAGGCGGTGGACCGTACCCACATGCCCTGGCCACCTGAGGATGTCAGGAAAGTCCCTGAGGTTGTCTGGAGGGGATAAATGTGGAAACAGATGAGGAGCAGATCCTGCTTGTTCAAATCCACCTCAGAGCTCCTGGATCCCAGTGTTGCTGAAGGCAGAGTCCAACTGCCCATTATTCCTTGTCTGCAGAGACTGCTCTGTTTCTCTGTCTTCTCTGGCGCATTTCCTGCAGCAGCTGAACACACATGGGCAGAGAAGATATCATGCTCCCCAAACATTTAATCATATCCGCTTTCCTAATTACCCTTCCATTTATCTATTTTGCATGGTGGGTTTCTAGTTGTAAATAGGAAGCAATTGGTGGGTGGTTTGCCTCATAGCATAATTGTTTTTTTCCTCTTGTTTTTCTGCAAGTTTTTTTTTATTTTAAGATAGACAGAAGAAGTACAAATTCAGTTCTATCTACACATAATTTTCAACTCCTTTTGCTTATTCTCTATTTATTTATTTGCATAACTATTTATTTATTTTTCCAATTCTATTCTCATTAAAACTTTGGGTTTTTTTACTTCTCACTTTTCCCTCTGCTGGGATCCATCTTTGGGGAAGAAAACCAAAGACCATCCCAGAAGACCATCCCAGCAGGATTACTTTAAAAGGACAGCTACTCAGATTGACTAGGGCACAGGAGGGAGCAACAGCAGAGTTCTGCCTTTTTGATAACCACTTTGAACAAATCCAGATGACAAAGGATAGGAACACCCAAGCTGAGCAAAAGTCAGTCTGTCTTGCTGATTTTTCCACTTTCTTTTTCCCTCTGCAATGACGCTTTTATTACAACATTATAATCATTTTCTGTAATGCAAAATCATGCAAAGTTGTTTTGGGGTTTTTTTGCTACTTTCTCTTCCACTTCAGATGAAGCACTTTGATTCTAGTACCCAGCTAATTGCTTTTGATCTTGCCAAAGTTCAAGTTACAGTATCTGATGTTTTTCTTCCATCACAGCAGCCTCTATTTCCACTTAATGAATACTGATGAGTTAGACACTAGAAAGTCCTTTTTGGTCAAACAACTTGCCGTGTTCTGAATTCTCAGTAGATCTAAGCAATTATAAATCTGTCAGTACAATCTTCTTTACCTTCAAAATGAACTACAATGTTTTGTAATACATTTCTAAAACTTTTACCAAGAGTTTTTTTCCTGTAAGTTTTTTTTTTTGTGTAGCATAGGGCTGCAGGGTCCCTTTTCAATGCATACATTTAGCTGGGCATGATCCTCCCAGGTCCTCCCTGGGCCACCAGCCTGTGCAGGAGCACATGATGAGGGACAATGTGGCAGTGTGGGAGGGAACCTGTGTACTCGATACCCTTTCTGGGGCAGGATGGGACCACAGGATCTCACCTCACCCACTGTGAAGTACAGACTTCCCCCTCACTTGACATCAGCAGGATTGACAGCATCTTACAACAAACACCATGAAATCTGGACCACCTGGGTCTGACAAAATTGTCTGGCAAATCTAGCCCAGCCTTTAACTCACTGTTAGGAGGAGATATTAGTGTTACCCCTTTCCCCCACTTTTTCACAATGATGGCTGAAATGGCAAATTTAGACATTTCTTCAGGAATATAACATAGGACCGTAATCTGAAATAGTGTATTTACAAGGTCCTCAGATACAGAAAAGTTAGTGAAGGAAAATTATTCCTGCAGTGATCCAGCGACATGTTCACTCAAGAGTTAATTTCTGAATAAAACCAACCTCAAAGCATGAATGGAAACTGAAAACCATGAAGCAGCTTCTGTTTTAAAGGAACTACTGAAAATGTGCGTTACTCGTTCTTCAGACTTCTTACTATGGAAATTAGGCACACTCCTATGGGTTTTCCAGCGATGTTACAATACCATGCCAAATTACTGTGAGAACAGAGGAATTTCTCATTGAAAAGCCCTCTCTGGACATGTAAAGAACAGTTTTTGAAGAGCAGTTAGTTCAACATGTGCTGAAGTGTGCTGTCTAGCAGGAGAGCTGGGGCACTGACAGGTGGCAGGACAGCAAACACCAACTCATTGTCTCCAGATGAGGAGGTACCTGTCCAGCTCTTGCCTAGCAGCCCAGGCTGTGCAGAGAGGCAACATGACAGCCTGGGAGAGCCTTTCCGTGATATCCCAGAGGAAGTACAATTTATTTGGCAATCTTTTGGAGCCTTTGGATGCAAAGAGAAAGCAAAAAAAGCACTAGAGTATGGGAAAAAATAGGACTCTCATGTGCCCTGGGCAGAAAATGCTTTGCCAGAGGCAAGGGATTCAGGAGCAGAGCAGCAACAGCCAGAGCCCCAGCAGGATGGCAGTGTGTGCCTGGGTCTAGGAGGTAACTTCCCATGTGTGGGTCAGGGAAGTTACTTGCCCAGACATGAACCTCATTTTCCCCCTGCCCAGTAGCTGTCACTGTGTGGTCCCTGGCACTGAGGACAGGAGAAAAAGGGACCGTGTGTCTTGTGAGGGATGGTAGCCTTATTTACCTTTTTGCTGCAATATTGCCTATTTGTGCCAAATTCATCACCCCCTCTCATGAGAAGATGCTCTTCTGTCACTGCTGCTACTTGCTTCTTCAACCAGCAGCAGTCCTTTCTCAGTTTACTCCTGCCCCAGACACTTCCATTTGCATGTTTTTCAGGCTGCATCTCCTTTTGCTCCCTGCCACGCTTCTGTTCTTGCTGGGTGCCTTTGTATCATCATTCCTTTTTCCTGGCAGCTGTTTCAGCTTGTCCTAGTTTAATAAGTTTCACCTTCTGCATCCTGATGAAGCTGTTTGGAAAAAGGGGGAGTATCTTGGCAGAAATCCCCTGGCATACAGTTCCCAGCTCTGTAGCAGCATCCAGGGAGCTGGAGCAGGATTTGCCCTGAACAAACTACACAGGGAATCTCCATCATAAATATGTCCTTTACACTCATTTCTTACTTGTCAGGAACTGCTCAGCCCAAGCTCAAGAAAAAGCCATGCAAAGGATTTATGGGTTGTAACTAATACCTTAAAACAAGAAACAAACTGATCCCTGTGCCGAAGGAGCAGTGAGGACACAATTCATTAACTAACAGCTTGGTCTCCATCTTAAATGTAACCAATAATACTCTATGACAAACAAACAAATAAAAGAGATGTAACTGTACACTGAGACCTGGTCTATATGACCAGATCAGCATTTAGTGTTAGAAGTGCAGCTTCATAAGTAAATATGTGTGGCAAAAATGCTCTGACAGACACCTACACTCATTTACTGAGGAGAGAAATAATTGGATGGAATAATTTTTTGTCCCCTTAAACAGTAGAATGCCTTACCTAAAAAATCTGTGGGCAAAAATAATTATGTCAGCACAGCTGACATAAAATTCTCCATTTTTAACAATTCAATCAAATAGCTTTTCTCTTTAGAAATAGATATTTTAGCAAAAATATAATATCACAAAG
Organism: Dryoscopus gambensis; assembly: GCA_013389985.1. Taxonomy (NCBI): domain Eukaryota; kingdom Metazoa; phylum Chordata; class Aves; order Passeriformes; family Malaconotidae; genus Dryoscopus; species Dryoscopus gambensis. Next base: position 25,593 of record WEIT01001719.1, on the reverse strand, counting down.
GAAAAATTCTGTTTGTGTGTAAAAAGCTATATCTTAGATTACACTTTAAAAAAAAATTCCTTCTTTGCTTCTGATTTTTTAACTGAAGCTGCTCAAAGACATTTATTGTATTAAAACTGAATCTTTTAGCACTGAAACAAATGCAGCCACTGTGCTGCTGTCTATAAGGGAGAGAAGATGAAGGGAAACAATGTGAAGGAGCCCAGTCTAATTTCCAGAAGGCACCTATAGACTCTATGTTGATAGCTTATGACCCACCAGCTATTTTCAGACTTACAGTGGTGATCAGCTCCCATTGATCTAAAACAAAGAAAACAGAAGTGAAAAACAGCTCATCTCACCTGGTCCTCGCTGTCACCTGCATGGTGATTACCATGATTACACCAACGTGCTTACCTGGCCTTGGAAGTGGATACACGGGAGGCTGATCCTGCTTTTATCTCCAAAGCACAGTGCTGGGAGGAGCCGGGAAAACACCTTCATCTGGCATCAGGAAAGTGACCTTGGCCAAGCCGCAGCCTTGGCCGGCTGGGGCTGTCCATTTGGGCAGTGTGAGCGAGCCAGGAGCATTGTGGAGCTGTGGTGTGAGCGCGGGGCTGTGGGTGCAGGCGGGTCCCGCGGGCACATCCAACTGCCGGGCATCACTTAGGTGTAAAGCAGCTTGAGGGCTGCTCTAGGTGAGAGCAAACCCACTTTTCTTGGAGAGAAAAAAAAGGCTCCTTCAGGCTACTCTCGCGCCCTGCGTTTGGGGCATGCAATCCTCCGCTGCAGCCACAGAGTGGGGCCCTTGTCTTTGGGAGCCTGCGGAGGGCAGCGGATGCGAAAAGGTCACTCAGCCGGGGAGCAGCTGGGCTGTAATTCACAAAGTCTCTTTGGACAGCCGTAGCGGATGCAGCGAAAACAGGCCTGTCAAGAAGAATGGGAGGTACATGGACCTCGTAAATAACCTTCCCACGCAGATGTCTTTGCCTGGGCTCTCACCGAAAAAAAAGGTAAAAAACGCTAAAGGAACAAAGCTCAAGTACGGTAAGCATGGTGCTTCTTGGCGTCTCAGTCTTGCCAGAGCACCGCGGGGTTAGACAGTGGGGGGAGGGCAAACAGGCTGCACAGAAGAGGAGTAAGACTTGCTCCCAGGTTAAAGGGTGTTTGTAAGAAATCCCGACGAGAATTTTAGCTTACAGACAAACTCTCCACGTGAGCTGGTAGGCAGAGAGAGGTTGAAAGCAGATCATTTCAGTGGAATAAACTTTCCAGAGAGCTGAAGAGTTGCTAAGTGAAAAGCATGACACTATTTCAGGTTGGGAATAGTGTGGTAATGTTCAGGGCAGATAAATATAATGGGTTAACTTGACAGTAGGGCCAAGGTGACCAGCAGTACAAGAGAGTCTTAGATACAGAGGCTGCTACAGCCTTCAGTAGGTACACTTTGATTAAATATGCTTGAATTGACCATATTTGTTGAACTAAAGCAAAATAATTTTTCTGTGTGTTCCAGAAACTCTTTCTCTTCTTTCTTCATCCATGTTTTATTCCTATTTTTTTCTATAGATTTCCAGGTATACTTTGCAACTACCTGATGCCATGCAGTCTTGGAGTCATATCTTACCAAAGTTAACAGCAGTGTTTGAGTTAGAGGCTTAGTAGCAACCAAAACTTGCTCAGGGCAAAAGCTGACTGTGAAATGTGAACCCACACCACGAAAAGGCAGTGGAAGAACTGGAAAAGTATGTGGCTGCAGGCAGGAGGGGGAGCAGAGCAGCTCTTTAGCAACAAATTATTGAACTAATTACCTCCTAGTCAAGATACTGCTTACTCAGCTCCAGGGATGAGAAAACACATCAGAAGGAGGCAGCGAGCCAGAAGCCTCTGAGTTTGTGCACTGACATGAAGGGGGCTGTCTGACGATCGTCTGGTCCAGTCCTCTTGCCCAAAGCACAGTCATCTGCAGGCAGGTCAACACATGGAAACGCTGCAGTCTCTCTGGGCAACCTGTGCCAGTGTTTGGCTACCCTCTCCGTAATGTATTTTCTTGTGGAATGTCATGTGTTTCAGTTTAGCCTCTTGTCCTGTTGTGGGCACCACTGGGAAGGCCCTGGCTCCTCTTCTTCCTCCTTCCCATGAGGTATTTATATACATTGATGAGATCCTTCTGAGCCTTCTATGGACTAAACAGTTCTAGCTCTCTCAGCCTCTCCTCATATGAGAGATGCTCCAATCCCTTAATCATCTTAGCAGCCCTGAGTTGGGCTCCATGTGGTATCTCCACATCTCTCTCTCTTCTGCTGGGAAACCTGGGACTGGACGCAGCAAGAAATATCCCTGCAACTCTAGTTGGAATAGAATAGTAGAATATTTACAGCTGGAAGGGACCTACAGTGATCATCTGGTCCAATTGTCTGACCATTTCAGGGCTGACCAAAAGTTAAGCATGTTGATAAGGGCATTGTCCAAGTGCCTTTTAAACACTGACAAGCTTGGGGCATCCATCACCTCTCTAGGAAGCCTGTTCTAGTGTTCTCAGGTTAACTCAGGCTCAGATTCTCAGGTGGATTTCTTTTCTCTGTCTTTTTTTTTTTTCTTGAAGAACTGGTACTTAGCAATCTTCAAAAATGCCATTGTGCTTTTCGCCTGTGGCTTCTCCTGATGCTATTTTCTTGGAACCTACTTGTTTCAATTCAAATCTGTCCTGAAGAGAACAGATGCAACTCAGCTGAAATCGTGACGACTGTACAATCCCATATGTCACTGCAGAGTGGGAAAAAATTAATAGCATCAAGTAAACTACAAAGCGAAATCAAATGTGAAGTTTCGTTTATCTCTGCTGTTTTCTGCAGTCTGAAGAATCCTTTTTGTTCTTGTGAAGTTTGACAACAGTTCACTGAACACAGCCAATGGGTTTTCAACTGTTTGTATTTTAATGTTACATGTCTTTATATCTGCAAGTATAAACACATTGCTGGGAACAAATACCCATCTGAACCTGTGGTCTCATCTCTGGTTTTGATTAAATTCCTCCATTTGCAGCAAAGGAAGCAACAAATTTACAACTTTGTCACTAAGAGAAGATGAGCAGTTGCTCTGTCTTGATTTACAGCTCATTTATTTTTATCTACCAGTCAAGATACAAATTCATTCTGTTACCAGTTTGGGATTTCAAAGAGCTTTCAGAAGGGAAATAATGTTTCCTGATCCCTTTTAAATAGCTACCTCTTTTTTCAAGGCCAATTGTCAATTACAGTGAAAAGTGACATACAAGAAGCTTTTGTCTAGATGAATAAAATATTCAAGTTTGGCTCAAGGAGTCTGCAGGCTTACATTCTTGATTAGTCAGCAAGTTCTTTGACCTCTGTAAGGGGCTAATCACCACGATAAGTCATTACCACTTACCATACTGCATGTCTACTTTTAAAAATTGGAAACACTAAGTCCAGCATCTTCTATATTGTTTGGCAATGGCAGCTGCATTTCTAATGACTGTATTTACACCAGGCTTTCCAAATTTGTATTTTAAAGCCTGTGTAGTTAATGGCAGAGTCTGTCTTGTTTATGAATGCGTTGACAGCTCAGCAAGAAGTATAAATGCGTTTGGGAAGTGTTCCCTAACCCCTCGGCCTGCTGGGCAGTAGTGCCAGGCGAGGGGAGGGCAGGTGCTCCTGCTGAGACCATCCCATCTCCCAGAGTTACACCTGTGTTATGTTAGTAACAGAAATGGCAGTGACATTGCTATATCTCTCCCCAGGTCTCTCCAGTGACTTGGATCCAGCTGTGAGCGCAAAATTTGCATGGGCTTGAGTGGCAGGATGGAGCTGTGCTTACACAGTGCAATAAGGACAATAAGGCATTGCATCGCAGTCTGGTGCTGCAGTTCTAGCAGGTCACACATGGCACTTCAAATCACTGCTTTGAATGTTTGGCTTGATTTAAAGCCCAGCTGACCACAGGATCCAGTTCACAAAGCTGCTCATTATTTTACTGCAGAAATTGAGCGATGTGTTACATTTTGAGCACGGGAAATGATAACCCAGAAAATGTATGGCAAAGAGGAGTGAGATTGTGAAACATCATCCATTTCTCTTCCCCTCTCTCTGGGCTTTCCTTATGCTGATGGGGAAAAGTGGCAGAGGCGCTGCCATTTCCCTGCCCATCCCTTCCTACCCTCTGCAGGTACACCTTGCACTTCCTGCTGGTCAGAGCACAGGTCTGCCTGGCCATTAGGCAGATCCCTGTGTGTCCCTCTGTCCCACTGTACATTTCTGAAATTACAGGACAAAGCCTGGCCCAGAAAGTCCTCACCAGTACAAGCAATTTGTGTCCCTGCTGGCCCTGCTCATGTGAGTACAAACATCATGTGCCTAAAAGACAGTTTAGGAACTCTTCACTTGCTACCTGTATTTGTTGAATACAGGTCTTTTACAAGAAACCACTGGTTTGTCCTGGTATCCAGTAAGAATAAGCTGCAGTATCAGTGAAGAATGAAAAGGAGTTGTGTGTTATGATTCAGCAGCAAAAGCTGCCCCCTGGAGGAACAAGTCATTAGGCAAATGAGGTAATGAGGTGCAACAGGGTCCAAAAATACCTCCACACGTTCAACAGTGAGCATGGTTATTGTAGTTGCTTTACTAAGTTAACCAAAGAGACTCAAAAACTGAAATACAGACTTTATACAGAATGTGTTGGGAGTACAAATAAACAAAAGCAACTTTCTTCAATAATTAGTTGAGTTTATAAACATCAATAAATACTGAAAAATATGTGAAAATTAAAAAAAAGAAAAAAAATTAAATTTTCGGGACAAACTTTAAGTTGTCCCAATATTTATAACTTGAGCAGATTTTTTTCGTACTTTAGCGATAGGGATTTCATCCAGAAGTCCTTATATAATTCAAAATGGAAAAGAAGAGTAGTCAGCATATTGCTGACACAAGACCAGGGAAGGGGTCACAACTAAAACAGAAAAACGGCACATCCCATTAGAACTGTGTTACAATTTGGCAGGAATACTCTTAATGAACACCATATATATGTGAGAAAGAGACAGCATCACTATTACAGGCAAGAAATGATGGTCGGGAGTCATTATCCATTGTCCAAAATGAAAATTAGTTAAAGGGGAAATGGAGACTAGAAAAGGAAAGGGGAAAAAAATAAGGAAACTTTAAAAAATACCTCTTGATAATAGTCTCCTAAGGCAAATGTTACATGCACTACCTTCCCAAGAAACTAGACAAAGCTCTTCTATTCCCTGTGTGTTTTCTTTCATTTTATTTTCATGAAGAAAGGTTTGAGAGAGCAGAGCGCTGGGAAGAAATACTGCAAACCTCTAAATTAGTGAACGAACTTCCAGCTTCACTATTGTATTCAGGGTAGGAAGAACTGGAAGAAATTATGTTTTTCAGCCTTTGAAGTGCAATGATCAATAGCAAAAGGAGAAAAGCTAAGAGACTTAGGAATATAGAAACATAGACATAGACATTGGATAAACGGCCAGGTGATGAATCCACTGAAGTTGAAAGGGATGTGGGATACAGCTCCAGAAAAGTCCCGTTTTCCATGTTTCCCACAAATCCAGATGAAGGATCAGGTTCTGACATTATTGGGTTTGTGTTTTAAAAATCACAACAGATCTTGTATTTCAAAGGCAGTTTTAGTAGCATAAAAAGGGTTTCTTTTAAGCAAACATTTTTCCATCACAACGGTGAGATGACAAGTCAGCCAGTGAATGAATTTATCCTTTACTGCTCAAGCCCAGGACAATTTAAGATTATATCCTTCAGAACTGCAAGGGAAAAGAGGAAAAAAAAAAGCAAGATTAATTTACTAGCAGATAATGTGCACCTGATAGAATTCAGCTCTTAGGAGTTACATTTCTTAGCTCGAAGATGCAATTCCTAGAGAATTATCTAGCAATTATCTTTATATCTCAGTTTTCCAAAATGCAGGGATTAGGAGAAATCCTACTGAATCCTAAAGAATTAAAATTGACCCTTCCCAACCATGAGTTGTTTAATTGCAGAACGGCCCAATCAAAAATGTACTTTATATGGGACAGAGATATTGGAATCCAAATTTATCTTGTGAAAAAATCTAGTCAAGGAATGAAATCCCCTCTCAAGACTTCAGCTCCTCAACCTAGAAGAGCAAAGCCACTCAACATCACAGTCGATGATGAATCCATTAACCACTCACTCCACAGTGTCTTGCCGGAGGTACCCAGAATTAGAAAATCTGCCAGACCTGATTTCTTACTGTATATTTAGAAAATGTTTTGAATGGTTTCAAATATCAAAACGCACCTCACTGTAATTCTGCCATGGGGATCTCAATGGCAGGCATGTTTCAGTGAAGTGATGCAGCTTCTGACACCTACAAGCAAAATCCCAAGGAATGGGCAGCCCTGCCAGCCCAGCAAGCATGAGAGGGCTATCTAAGGGCTATGGACAAAAGGTTACATTCCAGATGTTGTTTTATTGTTTATTTATTGTATTTGTTGTTTTATAGTGGAGCTTTTGGTGGTCTTAATCAAGCATCCCAATAGCCTACAAGATATGCAGGGGTACAGAACTGTATCTGCAAATACCAGATAACAATATTCCTACCCTTGTGGTTTATAACTCACAGTGATGCCTAAAATATACTGCACTAAAACCATTTTATAACTCTAATTTTAGCCCCACAGGAAACAGTATTTGTTGTACCTCATGAAATAAGTCACAACAGACTGAACAAAGAGAGAGTCTTATGAGATTATACTCCTTTTGAACTGTCTATAATTTAGTGATACAAAATTAACTAATGGAACAATATGTGTTCATTTCATGTTCTGGAAATAGTTAAGTGTGTTATAGCTAATTTATCCTTTTTAAAAGGATAGGCTTTGATATAGAAGATGTTTATTCTTAATTACTTGTCATAATGAAAATCAGATCCATTATTAATTGAATTGCTCTATAATAACTTAAGGAATTAACTCACATGAATTCTTTAACATGGCAGAAGTTGATAGCCTTTGTGTTTTTCACAAATTTGAAATATACTACATTCTACTTTTACTGTTAGCACTTGGCCCTGGTACAAGGAACAACTTTGGCTCTTTTTGGGACTTTTTTTGAAGTTAGTGGAAAATTTACAGTATGAAGTAGGACTAATCAGAACCTCTGTTAAGCAGAGATGTGAGTGTTTTGCTAAATCAGAGCATTTACGGGTCCTACAACATCACCCAGGCTATTTTTAAATGAGTATTTTGTAGGGAGATCAGAGACACTGTAAACTCTATTTCCAAATGAAGCCACAAGTAGTTTGTTCACTGCACTGCAGCTACCACTTCATCTCAGGATCCTGCTTCTGCTGGGAGAAGAAGGTAAGTGCCATGAACTGTTTGTCTCTCTTACCCTGATCCTCTTGAAGGAATAACCCCCAGAGTGTCAGATGTTAGCTTCACCTTCTTGTTAGGTAATTGGGTTTTCTTTGCATTTCTGAAAACTAAATACAACAACATTGTAACATTTAGCCCAAACCTAGTTCCAAAAAACGATTGGGAATTTTGTCACTGACTTCAAAATATAATGGCAAAGCTGGCTAATTGCAATAACCCCGGTTGTCTTTCTGAGAGCTGTAAATTGACCCAGGAAATGAACTAAGGAGGCAAAGTTTTCACATTCTGTAGTGGTCCCTGCCTTTCCCTCATCTGTTTTTGGAGACTTGAGTTGGTTTAAGGCAAAGAATGAATTGCAAGTCTTGTTTCTGAATGACTGAAGATGAACTCTGACTGTCTGACAGGAGAAGGCTTTCCAACTAACCACTCTTGAAAACTCCTGGGACAGGAGAACTGGCACCTGTCTGCTGGGGGACTCAGATTTTGTGGTGTAGCTGGATCTGGATTACTTTGTCAGAGACACCTCTGCAATGCCAGGATAGGGTTGTGTGACTCGAGGAGGCTTCCTGAGTCATGGAGTGCAGCCTCACTGCTGAAAGCCCCACATCACACTCTGCCTTTCTGAAAATGTTTTCCTGCTGCTATTGCTCCATTGTTACACAGCCTTGCGACTCTGATGGACACTGCCTAGAAGATGCACACATTTCAGTAAAACAATAGAATTGTTTTACTCAAGAAGTAAAACAAGAAGGCACAGACTCCACCTCCACACTCTGCTGGTTTTAGATGTACAAGAGAGCAAAACCTTTTTCTACTACTCTGGTCCTCAAATATGAGGGTTGGCACAAAAGGAAAGGCTCTCCTAGATACATGGTGTCATTTGTACATCCTGGCTTTTCAACCAGAGCCACTATTTAGGTATATTCTTCCAGCTGTGCATTGTTTCTCCATTCATGTCTTCCGTATAAATCGCCTTCCTCAAGTGAGGACAACCACTCTTATTCCAAGGGTAAGCCAACTTGGCAGATACTGTAGGCAGGCTCAGTTGGAGTTTTTCATATTTCCTTTTATCCTGTGATAAGTGGGAGATAGGCAAGGTTGCATTCGCCAGAAGAAGGGCAAACTGGGCAGGTGAGGAATCAGGCAAGGCATCACTGCGTAAGAGGCCAGCCCCAGGTACCAGGCAGCAGCATGCTTGGGCAGCCATGCCAATCCACTGTTTGCATATCTGATGGTACTGGCCAGAAAATCCATTTTGTAAGAAAAAGCAAATGTGATCAGGAGCAAAGGCCTCACAATAAGCATATGCCCTTAGTGCCAAATTATATGTAACATATGTAATTTACAGTAGCCATCTCCTAGTTCAGACTAAAGTGAATATTAAATGAGACTGCAACACTCTCCAGGATGAACAGAGATTTTTCATAGTCCCAGTGTTGTAAATGATTTACTGTCTGTATTGTCTTTCTTCACGTATCTTGATGCAATGACTCTACTTCTCCAGGCTCAGTTAGATATAATTTAATGGCGTGTACTCACACCACTGAAACCCTAAAATTTGAGGAACAGGCAGCAAAAATAAGTCTGGTAGACTCAATTTCTTGTGAGTTTAGCCACAGAAAGGCACTTTGTTTTCTCGGTTCTTCCTGTATTTTTGTGACTACAAGCTGAGAAATACCTTGGCTGTTTCAGAGTCTCCAATATGTTAAGCAGAGAGACAAACTGACATCAAAGAAAATCAGCGTTTTTATATTACATAAACTAACATTTTTGTCACAATCTCCTATGAACTGTTTCTTTACAGGTAGAAGGTATCCTAGAAAGCCCTTATTGTAAACATCTCCTAACAGATGAGATCTTAATTTGCCTTTAGCGTAGTTACAACTGAGAGGTCCCTCGTCTGGCCTAATTTCAATATGCTGTTAACAGGGCAGGAAGAGCAGGAGGAAGATTGTACAGGTTCCCAGGTGATATGGTGATGCCAGTTCTAAGATAAGACCTACTCATCCCTAAAGATGTGTTGCCCCCCACCAAGTTCTGCTATCAAAGTGATTGGTTCCAAAAGCTGGCAGCAAGTTTTCACTAGATAGACATGTGTGAAGGCCAGGGAGCTCCTGGTTTAATTCTTTCATCTTCCCTCTCACCACCTTGGTTTTCTGCATTTATTTCCTTCCCATATTGCCAATATTGCCCTTCCAGCAAACATGTACCACAAAGCATTTAATGCCAATAAAAATATGTTTGCATGCTCATACTAAAAGGCTGAGTGAATTTTACGTACCAGGAACACTTCAGCCTTGAAAGGCAATATGCTCTAGACTGGAAAAATGCAGCAGTTAAACATCATGCAACTAAATAAGACAGTAGCTCTAGACAGAAAAAAAGAAAAAAAGGAACATTTTATTCCATTGAAAATGTAGGTAGGAAAGGCAAAGAATGACTTCTAGCTTGCAGTTTACCAAGAATATGATTCTTAATACTTCTTCTTCTTGGATACATGCCTTTGGCAATTAAAAGACCACAGTAAATAGGATGCTTCTTTTTCCCATTACAGATGCACCTTCCAGGAGCAGAGAATCCCTTTTCCACTCTGCCTGGGAAACAGGATCAATTGCCAACTGACTCAATAAAATAGAGCACAGAAGGAAAAAAAAAACTATTTCCTGTCATAAGCAAAGTTTTCCTTTAAATTTATGATCTAATTTCATTTTTTATTATGATTTAATATGATTTAAATTTATATCTTTGAAAATCTAAGAAGACAAGTGCCCAGATGGCTTGGTTGCAGGTTAAAATCAAGTTATATTTTGTTTGAGAGTTTGCATGGGGCTGGAAAAAGAAAACTCTCAGAGCCATAAGAATACTTCGATTGATTCAGATAGGCTCCAGTGATTCTCCAATTTACATTTCCCATGGATCTGCGGATTATAGAGTCATTTATACCAATGTAAATCAAAGACATTGTGACCTGGGATCAGACCTAGAATCTGTGAGTTAAATCTGGTCTTTAAAAGTAAAAGAAAAATGAGCAAGGAGAAAGAATAAAATACTTACAAGCAGGAGGAAGATATGGAAATAGAAGCCGAATGTCCAGTGCGGAGGATGTGGTTGGTGATCACGCCCAAATCTAAAGGGACTGCATGCTGAGAAAAGCCCCTATAAAAAAGCAAATAAAAGTAGAAGAGTTTAGTAATAACTACACTAATAATAAAATAAAGGAAGGACAAGTGCTGAATTTTGACTCTTCTTACTGCCAGAAATTTCAGAAAATCCAGACCAACTGGAATCCTGGCTTGTGTTTTATTCCTGTTACCAACATTCTTCTGCTGCCCAGTTACAGCACGGCATATACAGTATCAAAACCATGATCCTGAGCTCTGCTTTACAGACAGGCTTTGATAACACCTTTCTCTTCTTCTCCAATGTGCTCCAGGACCAAAACAGACATCTGTCCCCTGGCACCTTTTCAAGCACTAGAGCACAGTATCTGCTCTCCAATTCATTTCACATTATACCCTAAAGACTCCTGCCAGGAATCAGGTCTTTTGAATTGCACTCTATAATTTATTCATACTCTTTATTTCTGACTATCTGCGGTTTAAGTTTTCACATACCTGAAATATCCAAACTGAGTATGTTATATGCACAAGAATAGCTAGAAGAATTTCATATGCTACATGCATTCAATACCTAAAATTAAAACATAGCCTCTGAACTGTTCTTAATAAAGTAAATTAAATTTCTTGTCTATGAAGAATCAATCCCAGATGATGCAGATTAAAGCAAAAGAGGGGCCACTTTCAAAAGATTTTCCCCTCTGGGAGAGAAAAGACACTTTCACAATCATTGTACATCTTAGAGCTCTGCCCCTTCAGCACATTTGGTTTGACTGCGTTAGAGAAGCAGATCTCTGGGGATGGATGTTAATGCATTGTTGTGCTGCTTTCATCCCTTCAGTCACTGAATCACTTATGGTTTAAGCCTCTCCAAATTCAATAAAGAAAATTATCTAGTGTAGCTGTTAAAAGACAGTGTTGTTGAAATCCAAATGTTTTGATAACATTGACTATACTGATGTTCCACCCAAAGGGAGTCAGACAGCTTCTTGACCACCTCTTTGTGCAGGACAGGTAGGAAGCTGCAGGTGAAAGTCAGCTCCCCCAGAGATGGACCCAGCATATGCTCTGGGTGTGAGGGCATGCACCCTTGTCCCCTTGCCCAGAACTGCTTGTGAGGCTGAGGCAGGTGTGGTACAGGATGCAGAGGGGATACAGCAGCCCTTGTATACCTTTTCTCTGGCAAATATGCCTCACATAGCCAAGAGCTCTACCCTATGCCCCTCAGTTTTGTCTGCTCATAGCAGAGACTCTTTCCCTTCCCTTTATTTCTTTCCTGGGGGAAAAAGGCATACATCTCTGCAACAGGGCTGTATCTTCAACCAAGGCAAATATAAATTATTTTACTCCTTTGTCTTGGCAGAATCTCTGTTAGTCCATCTCCCCCCAGATACACAGAGCACTGCTCTTGCCCATTTAGCTCTCCGTTCAATACAACAGTGTCACAATCTCCAGCAAGGCAAGGGGAACAGAGCGTACCAAATCTTGGCTGATTGAACGTGAAGTGAAAAGCACAAGACACCCTTGAGGCTTCCTAAGTGCAGGCATTCATATTCAAATGGCAAGTGTGCACAGTGAGACAGGGAGGGATGAGCTTTTAATTATCTTCGAAGAACAGAGAAATACTTGGACCAGAATATCAACAAGCTTATCTTGAGAAGACCCCTTGGCATCACAGTTGTATCCCACAGTCCTTCATCTTCTTGCACCACTCTAATGCCCTTCACAGCTATTTTCACCGTTTCAGCTACAGCAGTAGCCCACAGAAGGATTTGGCCCAAAGAGTGTATTCATTCACTGTGCCAGTAAGATATGCAAGGAGCAGGGATCTATCTGTTCCCTGTATCTCTCAGGATGCGGAAGGGGGTAAGGAATCTCACTGCTGTACATCTGGGACCTCAAGTGGGAAAATGGGGCCCTCCCTCCCATGAGACCATCAATTTGAATGTCACCCAAAGGACACACAGTCACCAAGGAAACCAGTCTCCTTCCTGTGCTAGTTTGTTAAAAATATTTATTTCCCCTTTTTTTTTTTAATTTCCTGTGAAAAATCACAGGTTGCTGAAAAGCCCCACCCAAAAATCAACAGTCTACTCTTTGCTGACTATAGTGATGGGTCATTTTTGATTTCTTGGTGTCCAGTCCCAGATTTATTCCCCTTATTGCCGCTCTAATAACTTTTGTTGCCACTCTCAGCCAATTCAACCCAGGCAGAAACCTCAAACTGATTTGAGCTCCTAAAGTTTAATGACAGTGGATGACCAGGCAGAGAAGACATGAAGGTTCACACAGTCATTTGGTTGCCCATAATAGCTGTAAATCATGGTAATTGACTTCTACAGTCAAAAACAGCCACTAAGGTGTCACTGTCAAAGTAACAGGACCCAGGTGCCCAGCTGGAAAGGAGGTCCAGGGCAAGGCTAGCCAGGGAAGAGGAGAAACCAGCAAGTGTCAGGAATCCCTAACTTCGGCATTTTGTGTAATGACTTCTTGCTTGATTTCTTGCAACATCAGATTTGGAAGTTTGGTTTGAACAGCAAATTTAGTGTACTGTGGAATGGCTGCCTAATGAGAAAAGAAAATTCCATTAAAACCCATTTTCCTCAGTGGAACAAGTATACCATAGTATTTCAACTGCTTCCGCCTTGTTGCCTCCTCTCATGGTTGAGTCATCCCACTCCTGCTACCCCTTCTTTCCAAGGCTGCAAATGGCTGTGTGGAGCATCTCACTGACACTACTGATAAGCCTCTCAGGAGATTCCATCCAGGATACATGTGTGTGTGTGTGTGTGTGTGTGTGTGTGTGTGTGTGTGTGTGTGCGCGCGCGTGTGTGTGGCATAGCGGTGATGTAATTAATCTCAGAACAAACAAAAGTTAATTAAGGTTTGCTACCTCATGCCTGACTCTTCACGTGGGCTCCTGATAACCACCTTTTGTATTTGACACAAGCAGACCAGCACTGGACTCCACAGCTGGGGCCAAATGACCAGTGCAGTGGAGGGCTGTGCACTGTCTTCGCCCTTCCTGAAGCCATCACACTTCTCATGATGCAGTGCTTCAGCTCCTGCACAGTGTTGACTCAGACCAAAACCTACCAGATAAAATATCAAGCAGTCCTTGTTATCAGAGCTTGCTTTTATTTTCCATCACATTCATATGTGAAACTAAGAACTTGAAGTGCTTAGACCCTCAGGTTCAGCTCCAGATAGAGGGGCAAAACCTCTCAAAAACATCAAACATATCCCCTTCATCTACAAGGAACAGAGTTTTAGGACAAAGTGTGGCTAAATCTGGAACTGAATGGACTTAAGGTCTCTACTGTCTCTCCCAGTGGTGCAGCACAGCATCCTGCCTGATGCCGATGCCGTGGATGTGCACACGAGCGTACCTGAGAGCCTCCGTCTCCCACACGTCACACAGGCACGTCCACTCCTGTCTCGGGAGACCTCTGAGCAGACTTCAGCAAGGAGCTCTACTGAACAGTAAGTGTCCTTTAACTTTGCTAGTCAGTGGGGTTATTGGTCCTTAACTAAAGAAGCTGTGACCCAGGAAGTAGAGTCCTGAACAATAAGAAAACATTTTTCTATTGCAAAATTCATCTCATACACTGAGTTCAATATATTTTATAGAAACAATATGTATAAATCACAAATTTTCTAAATCCATATCACACCCAAAAATGTCAAGCAGATTTCATTTTAACCTTCTTAGGAATCTCATCACAATATAAAGCTAGGGCACAATCATTTTCAGATTTTTTTTTTCTCTTCAAAAAAACACAGATTCAGTACCAGCTACATACTGTACACTTAAATGTCAAGAGAGTTTTAGGCACAGATGTGCTATCACAGTAACTCTGCTCACTGTAACTCTGCTTCCTGACTCGGGTACCTCAGCGTGCTTTACCAAGAAAAGTAAGAATACAGCCTTTGCCTTTGATTCTTTGTTTCCCCTCACTGCTGTAACAGAGAAGATCCCTATCTTCATGCCAGTCCTTATTTTACCGACACAGGCTGCATGCATGCCCTCCCTTGACAAAGAAACCATGGCATATTTGTGTGCCTAATATTCACATACAGTCCCTGTTTGCAAAGCAGCCTGCAACAACTTAGGCAAAGAGACAACACGATTGCAAAGGGAGTTGCAACGAGCCACGCTGTGCCGTGCAAGCATAAGGGGGCAGGGTTGCACCTGAAATGCCAAAAAAGAGAAAGTGAGGATAAAGTAGGCTATGGAAGAAGAGTTTCTGCTGGTGCTAGATAGAGTGATCTGTTCAATTACTGCCTCTCAGGTGTCCTAGCTTTAGAGGACACTGTTGTGCTCAAATCCAGAGCAAGAGTAATTCCAGTGGCAGGGATGGTGGCAGCACGGGTGAGGGCTTGTCTTAGCATCTCACCACAGGGCTGCTGAAGGCATCAAACCAAAGCAAATGTGCTGGGACGTTCCAAGGAAATTGAAGGAATGATGCGAAGGTGCCTATATGATGCTACAAGTAAGCACAAAGTGGAGCTCGGAGAAATACAAAGATGATGGCTTGAGGGAGAAAGATGCTGAGAGCACAGGCTGATCAAAGCCTAGGGGTATGTCTTGGGAAAGCAGGAGAGTTGGTACATCATGTACGGGGAGACTGTCAAGGATACTGAAAGCCTGTGACTGACATGTCCGATGCAGGGGAAAAGAGGGAGCAGGAGAAGGACTGACAAAGAGGGGAGATGCAGACGAAGTGGCAGGCAAAGAGGTGCGTTTTGCAGCAGCTTCATGGATCGACTATGTCGTAACAGGATTTCCTCTGCGCAAGCCAGGAAAAGGAGGCAACTGCAGTCATGAGGACACAGGGGGAGGAGTGCTTGCAAAAGAGTGCAGGAGGTACAGGTAAAAATATACAGACTTTTTAGTATTTAGATTCCAAGTCTCAGACCTATCAGAAACACCAGATTTTTCCGCAACTTCTGAAGGTACTCGGTCGTTGAGATAATTGCTCTTCTGCTTCTCCGTAGATGGGGTGCAAGGAGGAAAGGCTCCGTTGCTTCCTGCCTCTGATGGGGAATTTACAGAATACAACTTAAAATTTGCACTGCACCAGTAAGACCCGATCATGAACAAAGACATTTGGCAGAGGCAAGTTATTCCAGTTCAGCCTTTTGCATCTGAAAAGGTTAACAAAGTGCCCACAGCAGTAACTTCCTAAGCCAAATATACTCATGTAGATACATGGTGATAGTACTAGATTAGAGCTGGATGCTGAAATAGCCCAAGATCCCTTCCCCAGCAGGTCCTGCAGCATGTATCCTGTTGACAGCAAAGCACATGTACTGGATATAGCAAATAGCAGTCTGCAGGCAGGCCAGTCTGTGTGCCAGAGCGCAGGAAAGCTGAGGAAACATGAGGGAGGCAGGGGCGACCTGCCTGCCTCTCCTTCCCCCGCCTTGGGCGATAGGGGTGACCCAGTCCGAGGAAGAGGTGGGAAAGGAAGGCAGCCAGTACACAGCTACAACCAGCAGCCATCCCTAAGGGGAACAAGCCCTTCTAGGCATAACAGCAGAGAGAAGGCAGCTGGTTGGTTTCAGGTTGCCTTTTGTTTTGGTCTGTTCAGGCACGGGAAAGTTAGAGTGGCTTCAAAATAACTGTAAAAAGCAAAATCACAAGGAAACAGACATCGACATTCCAGCTGGATCCCTTATGATAATAAAACTGCCAGCACTAATATGCATCTTATATGGTACAGATTTTACTCATTTCTCCTATTCATCTTTCTCTCATTCTGCTATAATTAGCTAAGAATCAAATTTAATAATAGCTAGTATGCATTCCTAATTGTCTTTGCTTATATAAATGTTAATCAGCATGGCAAATTCTCAGCCCTTTACCACTATTTTCACAATTTTCCTCTAACTGTTTAGCGTTTGCAAGGGTTGGAAGAGTTTACTTCACTTGATTTCTGTTCCAAACTTTATTACATCTAGCAAGATGATGTTGAAACAACCTGCAGCTTTTAGGCAGACATAAAGTGTTTGCAAAGGGCACATTTTTGTGCATCCATCCTGGGCTTTTTCCACGCTGTGCTGTCTAAGCTCAGCTCTTCTCCAACTACACTGGATAGGCATGCTACAATTTATTTGCAGAGGGAGCAATTCTTTCCTCATCTTCTTTCTGCAAACAATGTGAAAGAGCACACGGGTGGCAGTCTGTGCTTATGCCCGCATAGCCAAGAATTTGCTTGCACAGTGATGACCCAGTGGCCTGCGCTATCACATTCCTGGGCTGCAGCATCTTTCAGCAAAAGAAACCAGCCCGTGCCTCCCTTCTCTCCGCATCCCTCCTTCCAGAAGCTGTGCGGCCCGTGCTCTCCCCACGCTCTCCCAGAGCGTTCCCGTTTTTGCCTCCACCGAAAGCAATTTCTCCAAGCCCAAGAAGCGTTCGTTCAATTCAAGCACTCTGACAACCCGCGAAGTGAGTTAGACTAAAAACAGGTTCTTTCCAAAATACATTTGTGAACGATCAAGCGCAGGCCAAAAAACCACATACCTCGGTTAAACGCTTGTGAAAACCAAATGCCCTCGGTTACAGCACAGGACAGGCAAACCGCTGAGGATGCTCCCTCGGAGCAGCAGCACGGGCGAGGCACGGCGGGAGCTGTTCCAGAGCGCACAGCAGCTTCCCAAACCCTCCGGGGACCCGCCAGGACCCGCCTCAGGCGGCGCGGCACCGCTCGGCGCCGGACAGCGGGAGCGAGCGGCCCCGGCGCT
>WEIT01001718.1:5557-16885 GCA_013389985.1 Dryoscopus gambensis | reverse complement strand
CATTTCATATAAACCACCTAATAAAAAACAAGACTGATCACTTAAACACATCTGAATAAACTGAGCTAAAGCCAGAGAGAAGTCCACAATAACAGCACCCCCAAACAAACTAAACCTAACAAAACTCCCCCCATCAACTGCAGACCTTGCAGCAGGCAGGCTACAGATTAGCTGCACATAATGAGATATTCCTCAAGTTGCTTAGTTTTATAGTTTCACGTACGACAAGATAAAATTTGGCAGAATTCAAGAAGCCCTTCTACCCTTCCCAAAGGTGGTATTTTTCTCCTTTTGAACTTCAGCATGTATAGTCTGGAAGGGCTACACTTCGGACACCTTAGGCCAGACAAGGCCAGCTACGGGAAGAAGTCAGAAGACAAAACGTCACCATTGGCGCTGTGTAAACCTGACAGGAATGGTGACCCGCAGGAAGAAATCTCACATTTTAATGAGAATGCACAAGAGTGAAAAGGTTCAGGCTCCAGATGACACAAAGTAAACTCTTTCTTTCTTCTCAGTTACTAGTTAGACATCAGCACCAAAAAAGAATAATTGAAGCTCAAGTCAAACAGGCTGATATATTCTGGTGCTAAGAGCTGTCCCCTCCAATTTGAAATGACTAGCAAAGATGTTCATTAAGTGTGTACCATTCTACAATAGCACCAAAACAAATAGAGCATAACAATGAGAGGAAAGATTTGATGGAGAAGAAAGTTACTGAACCTTCCTGAGGCAGCTACAATGTAAAACTGCACCTAAATTGTGAAAGAGGCAGCAAAAACGTGCATTATGAACATTCCCGCTAATGTTTTGCAATAGATGAAACCACGTAATGCCTTTATTAAACAGCATGAAATCTATTTAACGCTTCTTGGGATGCACTAATTAGGTTTTCCATTGTGGGACGGAGTGATACAGTACTAAGGGCAAAGTGGTTCACTCAGTTAAGTTCCATGCTACTCCTGCTCACGTAACACAGTGTAAGAGCAGTGAGTACATTGCGTGAGAGACCCTAATGAGCTGTTTTGGTCCCAATATTAAAATACATGTATTCTTTTTAATATTAGGAACAAAATACTGACTTGCAGGAACTTAACAGTCAGTCAAGTCAACCTCTCTTCTCTGATGTGTTACCTTAAGAGGAAAAAGAGTACTTCTGCACACAATTTAGCCTTAATTCTGAAAACTGAAAAGTACATGCTCAATTTTATGTCTCCTTGAACTCTCTGCATTCCGTGAGCACAGGTGAGCTAACTCATGCACCTGAGGTTAAAAAACTTTCATACCATTTTGAAACTTGCAGCTCCACTCTCTCCTTCATGAAGTTTTAAGATAGCAAAAGGAAATTCTAGGTGTGTTCAAATGTTTTTACTATTTTGTCTGTCAAGTAAACACAAAAACACAAGTGCAGAAATGCTGAATTTACAACAGGCCTACACACATGTGAAAAATAAACCCAAACAATCCTAAACTCAGATCTCCTTTAAGGATTCAGTCTCAGAGATTAAATGTTCCTTCAAAAATGAACAATTAAGTTGCAAAGCCAGCATTACAGCCTGTGGTCATGTTACAAACAGTGATACATGTTCCCGGTGACTCCTCACAGGAAAGCATCTGGCAGAGATTGTGGCTTCACATTTAGAACCAACTACACTGTTTTACAACTAGCTGTGTTCCTGTTATCTCCAAGTACCTGTTTCTGCACACAGCTACACTGCATGGAAAAAAATCATTAGTTTCCTCAGGTTTTAGGTGGTTTAAGTTTTTTGTCGCTTGGGGAGGGTTCTTTGCTGAAACCAAATCAATGAAGCTATTAGTAAATGAATATTATGAAAGCTGAGAAAAGTATCAATAAATCATTCTCTGTATAGAAAATCAATAAGCTCCTCTAGATTCATCTAAATATTTATGTGTAAGTAAAAACTACTGTTTTTTTGTGAATGCTCAAGACTGAGAGTATTGGAAATAAAAACAGTACTGAACATTAGATAATATGGCTTTGATTTTTAAGATTTATTTTAGCAGCCTGAACCTTAACCTAGAACCCAGTTAAACTCATATTACCTTCTTATAACCCTTTCCTGGCATTCAGGTTTCAAATATGTCCTGAACATGCTCTGGGTGTCAGACATGAACAATAACTCTTTTCAGAATCAAGAAAATGAGCTAAAAAAGAGGTTGGAGGGTTGATCATGTAAAATTCTTCCCCTGCCCCCAGTACTGTTATGTATTTTTAGGCAAAATTTCCATTTTCCACCTGATTTTCATGGGAATTCCAAGGTGTACACAAAGCTCACACTTTGTTTCAACTAGGTTGCACTAACTTAACCACAGAACAGGGAAAAAGGCCAAATCCACATGTTTCTTGCTACGTCAGCCAGAGCCCAGCTGAGAAAAATGTAACTGTCCATAATAAGAATACTAGGTTAAGAATAAGTCTAACTTAGAAAGAAAGTAAAATTGTAGGGCAGACAGCTCACGACGCTCATCCTGGCACCGCAGGCAGTACAAGTAACCAGCTGGAGCAATGACAGCTTCTGGTTCTTGTCCAAGCATTTCCTGGAAGTGATAGGCTTCCACTTTCATTTCATCTTACTTTGTATCACTCAAAACAGGATCCCAACCCAGTTGTGTTCTGGTGGTACATCCTAACCAGATAATATTCTCCCTTCTCCAGTCCTTTAATTGCCATCAAAATCATGCCCACTCCTACAGTCCTGCATTTTTCACTCTCCAGGTACATCCCCACTATGAAAGCTGTACCATGTAACTTGACCAGCTTTTCCCATGCTGTTCCTACAAAACATTCCCAAGTTACTATGCTGATCTCCCTGGCGGCCTGCAGAACACAGCTCTCAGCACCTCCTTGGCCCTCTGTGCTCTGCCCTGAGCTGGAAGTAGGGTTCCTGATGTCCTCTGAGGTCTTATTCCAGATGCTCTGGAACACAGCACAACAGTTTGGAGAGGTGGAAGCAGCAGCAGAGGTGGGCTCTGTATCCTTTCTGAGGTAAAAGCCCTCATCAGTGCCTTCCTCATGATACAGATGTGTCTCCACAGGTGATTTTACCAAACATAACCATCTCTGTTTGGACTTACGCACCTCCTCACTTACAAGTCTATGACTAATATGGTGCTAAATGACTTTATGGATAAAAGGGCTTCTATGGCTGCAATTAAGTCATCACAGATGTAATCACGAGCTGTCAGACTCTGTCCAACACGTGAATAAACTCTTTCAAGCATTCACAGCCTGAGTCTGGAGAATTTCCGCCTGCACCATTTTACTCCACCGCATTCGCCAGACTCCTGGAAGGAAGAATTAGAACAAGATTTAGGCCAAGCAGCACCACAGTAACACACAGTAGTCATCACTCTATTCTCTCTATGTGTATAACAGGTAGGAGAGTTATGCCTAAACCAGAGGGAAAAGCGAACTGGTCCCATCACAAAACTACCATAGAAATAGCAAGAATGAAGACAGACAGACTCTGAAAAGAGTAAAAAGTACACCTCCTACAGTGTCAAAATTCCATCATCCCACAGGGCACTAAGCAAGCATCTTCAGCTGAACATCTCACCTACAGCAAGAGATCCAAGAGAAAAGAAAAATGTCATTGATCACAAGAAAAGAAGTTCCTGAAAATACAAGCCATCATTACTGACAAGAACCATCCCGGCAACAGAAAAGAGTAGCTCATCTGCATATTTTTTCTACTCAGTCTCAAATCATATCTCACCAGGCATTTGTATCTGTAACATGAACCTCTCATTGAAACGGCATTTCATTAGTAAAAGACCTTTAAAAATCAGGGTTATTTTCCTCTTATGCATTTTAAAAAGTATATAAATATATATATATCTCTCTAGTAATTCTAATATATTATAAATATTTTAATATTTAAAAATATAATATATTTCTTATATAAAAAGTATAGAAGGCTAAACCATTACTTCATTACTTCATCATTACTTCAAGAACAATTTTTTTTTATTAAATAAAATTGGAATTATCCTTATTGTTATCAGCTCATCGAAAGTGGCCTGAGAGTAGATTTTTTTTTTCTCAGAATGTTAACTCTGCTCTGTAATTTCAGTTACGCTTTAAGAACTTAAGGCATCACCTCGGCCACTTCAAAGCACCATGAGTCAAAAACTCGATCTGCTGACTAAAAGCTTTGAGTTTCATGAAATAACTTTTCCAAGACTAGATGGAGGTGTTGGGAAGTTTTCTGTTCCAGGACTTGATTTTTGGCCTAAATTAAAGTACTGGAAATGCAATTATCCCACACATCTAATCCTAAGGATTAGGCAGGTGGGGAAATGGCAGAGAAAAGAGATGCAAGCGCACTGGTTTTAACATTCAGGAATTTAAAGCCATGATTTTCAAGAGTCTGACTGTTTTGGAGATCACTGTTAGTGAACTCCTTTGTCAGCCCTAATATAACTACAGATCAGCTGAGGGACTCGGGAGGTTAAATTATCTGAAAAACAACAGTATTGTCAAAATGGTAAATACAGACTAGTAATAAAATCACACAAAACTTAACATTCCATCTAAATTCAGTGGTACACACAAGTAAACAAAAAGAGTCTGGAAATTTTTCTTAGATTACTTTAGTTGTTCCTATCCCTATTCCCAAACAACAATATGTAGGAATGTTTCAAAAACCATAGTTTAAATCACAGATATTTGATACCTTTCTAGAGACTTGCAGTTTATACTCATTATTGTGTATTATCTAAACTGATATAATTTAAACACTTGTTTATATCTAAACAGCAGCTTTTAAGAAAGAATCTCACAATAGGTGGCTCAATCCTCTGAGCAACTGAGCTGGGCGGCTGCACAGGAAAGATGCAGCATGGAGAGCTTTTATTCTGCTCCTGCAGAAGCTGTCAGAACATAAGTATCTTCTACATTGTTTCTCTAGCACATGTTCCTCCAGGAACCTTAAATCAATTGTGAACTGACAGCGCACAGTAAAATTCTACCTTACCCCCCTTTCTCTTGCTATTAGAAAGCTGTGGCAGAAGCAGGAAAGATCCTGCTGCCCTGAACATTGACCCCAGCCACTTTACATCAACAAGTGTTCCCATAAAAGGAATTCTCCACTGGCCCTTTACAGCAAGGATTCAGCTTCTTTTAACAGCTGGAGTTACTGGGGAAGGAAGGCCCTTCTTTGTCATAACTTATTAAAATGACTAACAAGGAACATGCTATGAATCCATCTCCACCTACCAGTTTTCCATTCAGAACCTCTCTTCCCATCTCCTGTGTGCGCATAAAAATTATTCTCCTCAGCTTTTTAAATTTATCCTACCTTGAACAGACTACAAAAGAGCAATATATTTTCACATCACTGGAAGACAGGATAAAGAAATCTGCATCCATAACGTTAGAGACTAGATTTTGCACTAGATTTTGCTCAGTCTGTTTTGAAAGTGAATTGACTATGGAGGTGAACTATGAGAAATGGCAGGGGGGAAAGACCCAAAGCCAGAACACAAGAAAGATATCCAAAGTACTCCAAAGCATGGAAAAGATGAAAAATTCAACTTGCCAGAAAAAAAAAAATTCCTGCTAGATAGAGAAACTCAATTAACTAATACATAATACAGACACACTTAGAATCATAGAAAAAAGCTGAGTTGGAAGGGACCCTCAAAGATCATCAAGTCCACATTTGTGCTAACATTCAACATTGTAAAATGTACCATTTTATTCACCCAAAGTCATATGTGACATCAAAGGAGAAGCACTAAGTAACTGCTGAGAGGCAGAAGTTGCTTAAATCACCTCATAGCTCTAACAATTAAGCATTGAACTTGATGTCCATATTTCACCAGGCCAGTGGTTAGTATCAGGTCTAGGGCCGTGATCTTTCTCCACTGGACTGCTTCATGCATGCTGTACTCCAGACTATGTGTGCACCAAACGGTTCACATATCCTTAAGAAGGTGTTTTAAGGCTTCACTGGGTTGCCTTTGTAAAGGTATCCTGAAAGCACTGAGCTCAGCAGTGCTGACTCTCCAAGGACTACCAGAAGTGACAGAGCAACAATACTAAAGCACGCTAAGCATGAGAGCACTCCTGTCCTGTAGAGTACATCCTGCCACACTGCAGAGCCAACAGACCCTGCTGTCACCAAGGGCAGCCCAAACTCCTTCCCTCGTTAGTGCAGACACTGTTGCACAAGGGACACGCCTCACAAACGCTCAGCCCAGCTGCTGTCCGGTTCAAATCTGAGCATCTCCCCATCGTTCGGAACACAAAAATGTTTGTACATCCTCCCAGCTCCTTGAATACAAAATATTTTGGAATTTATGCAAAGGATTCATGACAGTAAGTACCAAAACTATGCATGGGGGCTTGCAAGACCAGTCTTGCAGGCCACACATGCAAGCTTAACTCTGTCCACATGTACATTAGGCCACCATCCAGTTACATGAGAGCACAGTATTTCTCAAATAATAAAATATAGGATAGTATTTTTGTTCAATTCATGCTAATTTTTTTTTTTTTTTTGCTTTAAGTCTCAAGCTATATTCTCATGCATATTAACAGTGGGCATGGCTTGGCTTAAGAGAACTTCTGGTATCCATGAGCTTAAATACTGGCCTAGAAATGCAACAGGCTTCTTCTTTATTTAAAACATAAATTTTTTGAGTGTCTACAGGAAAAATCACAAGTACATCAATTTATGTTTTAAACCAAGTATAAAACATACTCTGGTGGTTACTGGAACTATCCATCCTGCATGATTTATTCATAAACAGTGTAAGACCAGATAATCCATAACACTGAAAACAAATGTGGCCTGGTTTCATTCACATCTTCCATGCAAACAGATGCTTATCATATTTTTCTCAAAAGAAAACAGATGTTCCACTGCTGAAATCCTAGGGATACAGGTTAAAAAAAATTTGCAATTTACAGTAGGTAATCGTTTGAATATTTACTAGCATTTTGTGAAAGACTATGTTTTTAATCAAAAAAAAGACCATAAAATTAATCATTGTGATCGCCCATCAGTTATGTTTGATTCTTGGCTTGCATCTCCACCAAGGTAATCATTATTTTAATGACAGTTATGGAGGGCTGTAAAAAGTACTAGGAAACACCAAAAAATACATCAAAAATAGACTTTAGAATTATGATTAACTGTTTAACACAGAGGTTTTAGAGCAATGATCCAAAGCAGTAATGAAAAACTTAGTTTTGCAGTTTTTATAAAGGTGGCCAAATCATTAAACAAACAATTAGTGCTCACAGCTCTTTTAAGCTCTCTCGGGGACATGAACTTGAACATGGTCCAGAAAAAGTGACTGAAAATCATTCCTCACATTTACGGTATCCTTTGTAAACCCCCTTTAATAAAATCACATCATTCTAGTTTTGTTCTGAGCAAGCACTTTGTACTAATTCACCGATCTGAGCTGGATAAAGGCCTTGAAATAAAGAGAAAAGAAGTAGTTGTCCTTTGAGAGAGCAAAGGCTTTCTAACACGACCACAGCAGATGAAGTTGACTTGACAAAGAAAGGGGAAAAAGAACTTCCTTGCTACAGCAAATACCTCTAATGGCAAGGGGAAAAAAGCAAGTGCTATTGCAGCAGTAACACTGTAGGTAAGCTTTAGGAACCAGGCATGAAAGATTGGTATCTAAGGCAACTATTCTCTTTTCCTCATGCACACACATATATAAAGCTAATTATACAGAGGAATTTCTGTCATTTCTAACACAGCTATCAAGTACACAGACTATTGCACTTTCTAAATCAGAGCGACTCATGCATTTACCCATAGTGACAGAGAAGTACTGAAGTGCTGTATTTGTCTGGATTCTTCACAGGAAAGGATAAGTTTTGAGATGAAATACAGATGGGTACAAACAGGACACAAAGCTGACAAGTTGCCAAGACTCCCTGTGCTCTCTTTGCACAGCCAAGTCCAACGGCAAAACCTATCATGGCAGTTGCTCAGGTACTACTGACTGTAGAGTAACTGGTGCTGAGGAGACTGCATGGATTAGATCTGACTTACTGTAATGGTACTAACCCCCCACCCCCATGAGCCAGAAGTGTGCTAATGAACTGAAAAAATGAAAAAACTTCAGCAACATAAAAGGCAGTAGTAGAGGTAAGGTGTGGACACTGCAGTAAGAATACATAGCAGATTAATTATCAGAGTCCAGATCAGCCTTCATCTGCACAAATACAGATTTTAGTTACTAGGGAACACATTAAAACGAGTTTCATCAGCCCTTGCATCTGTGCTTCATTAGGAGGAGAGGAATTGTGCTGTATTTTTCATACAATTCTAAGCAACTGTAGAAGTTGCTGTTAGGTTTCAAGATGCAAGCCTACATACAGTCTTTAAACACCCACCACTGCTAAACCACCTACAATATATACAAAAATATCAAAATAATAATGGTCTCTCGGATTTTTAAAATAACCTTCTCATTGCTATGAAACTTACAGTTTCAGAAACCCAGAAGATAACAAGGAGCAAAACTGTAGAGCTAGAGGGGAAGGTGGAGCCACTAACTCAGCTAAGGACTTAGTGGAATAAGCAGAAACAACGCTTTTGACTCAGTTCTATGATGAACTGACAAGCAGAGAACTCATATTAAAGATGATATACAGTGTTCAGTATTCTTAACTTTTCTGAATAGCTGAGACAGCAAGAACCTGAAGGCAATAGCCCTAGCTAAAGCTATATCCAGCGGATACTAGAAAATGGAACATTAAAATCACCAGGTTTGGACTTACCAAAGCAAATATTCAAAGTTGTGTATAAACAGTACTATATAAAGTAACATCACAATCATGGCAATCTTACATATATATGAGGAAAAAATGAGGAGAAACCCCATAATTTAAAACAAAACAAGAGACCTTCATAAATTAAGTAGGCAGATTGA
Organism: Dryoscopus gambensis; assembly: GCA_013389985.1. Classification (NCBI taxonomy): domain Eukaryota; kingdom Metazoa; phylum Chordata; class Aves; order Passeriformes; family Malaconotidae; genus Dryoscopus; species Dryoscopus gambensis. The sequence goes on along the minus strand of WEIT01001718.1, from coordinate 7,960 downwards.
CTGGAAGAAGCTAAATAAAATGAGCTGTGATGAGAAACACAGTTTACTATGGAAATGAAACAAGCAGAATCCTGACAGTGAAGCTATACAAAAAACTTGCTTAAACAGACAAAAATGTTAATTTGATCCAAACTCGTTTATGCCACATCTATTACCAATATGGAAAAACAAGCATAAAGCTTGAGACAGGGGAGGGTATATTAGTGTAAGTGACAGTAAATTATGCAAGAAACACCAGAAACATTGACCATTGCTAAAATTTATAGACACTTAAAATTACTCTTAGATATAAAAACTTTAAAATGCTTACATTAGCTCAGCCTATCAAGACCTGCTTACTTTATCTTCACATTAATAGTGACTTTATCCAATTTGCCGATTTCAAACTAGAAACTGCTCACCTTAAAGTCTTAAAAATATCGGGATAATTTATAGAATTGAGAATTACATGCAGATATTGTAATTTTCTCCATTTCTGGCTAAAAAATACAAAGCTACTGGAATGCAGGAAAACCAAAGTCAGTTCCAACTGAGGACTTTCAGAGTATTACACTCCATTCAGTGTGTGAATAGTTCATTTGAGTACTGAAGGTACTGAAAATATTAAAAGAGGAAAAGAATAAATTAAAGGTATATGTCCAAATTAATACTCTCCGCCTGAAATTTTAATAACAATATATGTGCTCCCGCCAATTTATTTCATGTATCTTGCTCAAATGATACCATACTATTTCTCTAATAATACTGTACACCATCTCCATACTGTTACTTTCCAACTATTTCACAAACTTTTCATTTAATATCTTGAATAGTATTTAATTAATATTTAACAATAATAATATATTCTGTATACATGTGCTACTTGCATTTACTTCCATTTAATTTGTTTTTCTTACTGACAGGCAACTGATATCTTAACACACTGTGTAGAGAAGAGAGTACTACATTTTGCCACTCGTGTCCATGTAGATCATAATCTTAAGAACTAACAAAAAAATTCATTAAAGTAACAATTGCAGATATGATAAAAACCTCATCACTACTTAGTCTAAAAAAGGTATAGTCTGTTTTATTTAGAATTTCTAAAAAAAAAGCCACAAAATTATTAGCATGTGTCAGAACAGAATCTCTGTGCAGGAGATCATATAAATGTGCCCTTCAAGTTGAGAAGACTCAGACATGGATGTAACTGTAAGTGAAAGGACTTCACTGTACATTTTACAATGCTTTTCGAGTCATTTAGTAAATAACTACATTGAATCAAACTATTGCAGAACCTTCTTAACTTAAAGGTTACAGGGAAAAAGTTTCATTTGAAAAACTGTAATTGACTATATGTGGAAGCAGAAAATTAAGAACAAATAGTAATTTTTACATAGCTCTTCCTACTCGCACAATTAAATGTAACAGTCTGTTTTAGTCAAGAAATGAAACTTGTACAATATTTTTATATCAAAGCCCTTATTCTGTTTATTTTCAAAAAACTCAAAATTGTACTCGCCAAAACTTCAAAGCTCTTCTAGTTTACAACAAAAGCTCACTTTGCAACATCTGACTTTTGAAATATTTGGCTTTTAAAGTTAAAGGAATGCCTGGCCCAATACACTGGATTAGATAGAAGACAGATATTTACTGTATGGCAAAGAGTGAGGATCATAACAAGATGATTTTTGTCTCAGCTTATCATTTCTCTTGGATAACCAGGTAGTTTTACCAGGTAGTTCAGCATAGATGTGCAGCCAACATCGTTATTATGAGGATACACAATAGTCATCTGTTCAAATAGGAGCCACACAATTCTCATGTAGCTGTCAGCCATGCATATTTCAATTGCATTTTTCAGAATTTTGTTTCTATTTGTTAATATATTGTGCANTGCCTGCTATATTTCTGATATGATCTTTTTTCAAGAGATACATAGGCAAAGGAATCTTAACCAATGTGATTTCATCCTAACGTTTATTTTCAGTTTAAGACTTGTGTAATAGCCTGAGGAATCACTTTAACTCTTCAGTAATAAAGAATCAAGAAACAGATAATTTTTTCAATTTCTTTCCATTACATTATATGTCCACATTTAGATGTATCTGGCAAAATCTGAAAACTGACACCAATGTGAGAGTCCCCAGGGATTCACAAACATAATTTCCATGCCACTCTGAAATCCAAGAAAAAATGGAAAATGTGAGCTGTTATAAATTTGAGCTAATCTCCTCCTGCCATAACCTAAAATGATCGTCAGCAGCCAGGTATAATCTTCTGGTATTCGACAACGTAAGAAGAGCTTGTCTATCTGAGCCTCAGTGGCTGGTAAGAATGTCAGTATCTCCTAAAATACTTGCACAAGTAAATTTCTTTGCAACATTTCAATTCTGCAGCTGCTCGCTTACCTAGGAGTGGAGG
>WEIT01001717.1:40266-55513 GCA_013389985.1 Dryoscopus gambensis | reverse complement strand
AGTGCCGGCCACGAGGCGTGGGGCACGCAGCGCTGGCACACAGCCCGGGGCCGCGGCGAGGGGGACACGTTCTCGTCCCCTGCTGCGGACCCCGACACCGGACGCGGTGAACAAGCACAGAAAGAGGCATTTTCTCCGTCAGCCGAACAAGCCCGTGCTTTATCCCCGCCGCTGCTGCGCTGCTGGGCCGTGCAGCCCTGCCAGGAACATTCCCAGCCCGCTCCTGGTGAGGACGCAGCGCTCGTCCCTCGCGGGGTCCTCCAGGGTCCGTGTTGGGATGGCGCCTGCTGTCTGCACAGCCAGCCGAGTTCAGCTCCTCGCTGCACGGATCAGGGCTCCTTTTTCCCCTTGCTGTTTAATAAGGACCATAAATGTCCTCTAATGGCTGCAGGGAGCTGGCGTGTAGAGCAGCCGTGGCGCACACACACAGAGGGATGTGCTCCCGCCAGCCACCTGAGGCCCGGGGCGAGGTGATCCCGCACAGGGAGCAGGAGAAAGGGCTTCCAGCCCAGGCTGACGGGCACAGCACCTCTGTGGTCCTGTTCACTGCTGGCTCAGCATCCCTGCACAGCCGCGAGGGCTGTGCTGCTTGCTCAGGGTCAAAATTGATTTTGGGGGCACGGCCAAGGGACACTGGCCAGGAGTGTCCCAAAAACACGCACACAAAGTGATGGGGCCCTGCTACCACGCTGTGCCAGTGAAGGATGTTTCAGTCCCCTGAGGCAGCTTCAGCCCTCACTTCCCATGGGCTGTTCCCGTTCAGCATCAGCTCTTGCCCGGAGCCTTGTGGAGGTGGGCGAAATTTTATTTGGAGGAGACCTCAGCAGGAACAGGTCCCAGATGTTTTGCAGTGTAGTTCCAAACTATAGAATCCTTTAATATCCTCCCCTGGAAGGGATCCACAGGGATCATCCAGTCCAATCCTGGCCCTGCCCAGACTCCCCAACAATCCCTGGAGATCATCCAGTCCAATCCTGGGAGCTCTGGCAGCCTCGGGGCCGTGCCCATTCCCTGGGGAGCCTGGGCAGTGCCCAGCACCCTCTGGGGGAAGAACCTTTCCCTGATCTCCAGCCTGAGCCTGCCCTGGCCCAGCTGCGGCCGTTCCTGGCTCCTGTCCCTGTCCCAGAGCAGAGCTCAGAGCTGCCCCTCGGGAGGAGCCGCAGCCCCAGCTGAGCTCTGCCCTCAGCTGCTCCTCCTGTGGCCCCTCCTGACCCTTCATCATCCTCACGTCCCTCCTTTGGATGTTCTGTAACATCTTTGCATCCTTCTTTTGTTGTGGTGTCCAAAACTGCCCGCAGCACTCGAGGTGAGGCTGCAGCAGCGCAGAGCAGAGCAGGACAGTCCCCTCCTGTGACCGGTGCCATGCTGGGCTCGACGATGGCACTGCTGCGGCTCCTTCCCTCAGCCATGAAGCTTGTCCTGCCATCCCACCTCCTCGAGGGCCTCCTGGGCCAAACGGAGGGCGAGGGTGCCAAGCCCTCGGGGCTCCTTTCCCTTTGTGGAGAGCGCACGTGCCTGAGATCCCGGCAGCAGTGGGGAGCTGTGGCTTCAGCTAAATCAGAACCAGGGCTCAGCAGGGCTGCTCTCCAACGTGACAGCACGTCAGCGTGCGCAGGAAGCACCCTCACTCTCAAATCCAAGGAAAAGCACGTTTCTTGGGCCTGAGAGCCGATTCCCTCGCAGCCACCCAGCTTCCCAGCTGTGACACATCCCACAGGATCCCTCAGCCCCCGTGCTGTGGGTTTGGGCAGCCCTGCTCTGCGCCTCGCTGAGGTGTTTTCCCAGCAGGAGGCTGGAACTCCCGCTGTGTGCCGGGGTCTGGGATGAGCAGGAGGGACGGGTTGTGCTGGGAAAGCAGCCTGCGGTCCTGCGGTGCCGTGCGCGGGCACTCGGGCGTTGGCACAGCTTCGTCCCGAGCCAGCCAGCTCCGGGACACGGCAGAGACGCAGCGCGGGCACGGAGCCACAGCACACGCAGGACCGTTCCCAGGTGGCAGGTTGGACTGAGCATCTCTCTTTGGAGGCTCGGGGAATTCCCCGAAAACCAGGGGCACTTGTGTTGAATTTTACCCGGCCTCAGTTTGCAGCAGCTCCCCTGGGCACATCGAATTTAGCACATAGAGGGTGAGTCCTGTGTGTGCCCCTGAGGGCACGGGGCTGAGCTGCTCACACCGGGGCTGTGCCAGAGGTGCACTGGGAGCCCAGGGCACACCCGCACACCCTGCCACGCCACCCGCTCCCCTGCACCACTCCCCAGCCCCACTTTTGGGCATCTCAGTGCCAAAGGGGACCATTTCCACCTCTCTGCCGATGCTCCGGGTGCTGCAGCCCCTCTCCCATCCCGGCGCTCCCCTGTTTCCCCCGCGGGATGAGTGGGTGGCCGCGGTGGAGGAAGGCAGATGCGCCGGTGCCAGCCGCTCCCAGCCGCAGGGACGGCAGAGGGTGAGGTCCGTGCAGCCCTTCCGGAGGGCGATCCTCCCCCAGCCAGGCTGCGGGGACCTGCCAAGGGGCAGGGACATCAAACCGGAGCAAAGCCCGGCGTTCTGGGTGGGCAGCTGCCCGTGACGGCGGCTCAGGACAGGGCTGTCACCAGCGGGGCTCGTGTCAGCCTGTTCCCAGCCCAGGAAAGTGCTTGGGAGCGGCCCCAGGGGAGCACGGGTGGCCGTGCTGGGGTGAGGATATCCCCAAACTGCATCTGGAGCCCTTGGCAGTTTTCCTGGGGGCCTTGTGCATGCCCAAAGCTCTCCCTGACCCTCCTCACGGACCCCCTGCGCACCCCTGCCGTGCAGGGACAGGCTGGGTTGGAGCGTGACCTGTCCTCAGATGACTGAAGCTAAACCAAAATAACCCCGGCCCGAGCCAAGTCGGACTGCCAGGACAGCCTTTTGCATCAGTTCCCTAAATTAGAATAATACTGAAGTGAAGCTGGCACGGGGACAAGCCTGGTGCTGCGAGGGAGGCAGGAAGGACACCAGCACGTTCCCAGGCCCCTCTCGCAGCAGTGGGCTGGGGTTTCTCCGTCGGGAAGGGGCTCTGGAGGCAGGGCCGGCTGAGGCAGGGCTGGAAGCCCTGGCCCAGGGAAGGGGCTCTGGAGGCAGGGCCGGCTCTGGCAGAGCTGGCAGCCCCTGCCTGGTGCAGGGAAGGGGCTCTGGAGGCAGGGCCGGCTGAGGCAGGGCTGGCAGCCCCTGCCTGCCCAGGGAAGGGGCTCTGGAGGCAGGGCTGGGCTCTGGCAGGGCTGGAAGCTCCTGCCTGCCACAGGGAAGGGGCTCTGGGGGCAGGGCTGGCTCTGGCAGAGCTGGCAGCCCCTGCCTGCAGTGCAGCACGACTGGCTCTTCCCTGGGAGCACTTCACAGCTCTCCTGCTCTTCTTTCCCACCTGGAGAGCTGAGGGCTGATGTGCCGGGCCTGTGAGTGCCCCGGGCCATGGGGCAGCGCAGGTGCCACCGGGCGGGGATCCTGCCCCCAGCACCTCACAGAGCCCGTGCCACACTGCAGGGATGGGCTGGTCCCCCTGCCCGGGGCGAGGGGCTGCCGCAGGAGCCGAGGCTGCGGTGACATCCCGGGGCCTGGCCTGGGCACTGCCCTTGTCTCCAGCAGCGCTTTCAGCCAGCGAAGGGCGTGCGGGGACAGCCCCTCACGTGTCCGCAGGGCTGGGCCGGGCTGCCCGGCCTCGGGATCCGGGGGATTTGGAGCCAGGCAGGGATGAGTCCCCAGATCGGAGGGGCCGAGCTCAGCCCTCCCTGTGAAGGGGATGCAGTGGGCAGGGAGAAGCTGCTCCATCCTCAGCCCCTCGCCTTGGCTTCAGGCCTCTGACCCGCCGCCTCAGGGCTTGGTGGAGGAGTCTGGGGAGAAACGCAGTTTGGGGTGCAGTTTGGGGAGGTCTTAGAGCCCCAGGTCTGCTCCCAGGGCGAGGGAGAAGGGCAGGGCAATATCAGGAACTTTTTCCAGCTCCCGGGTCAAAGACATCGGGGTTCTCCCTTTCCTTCCACGTGCCAGGGGTCCTGCTTGGAGCCACCCTGTGTCTCCAGGAGAGGCTGGATGGCGCCTGTCACGCTGCCCTTGCCCCTCTGCGGGGGCATGGGGCTCTGGGATGCTGTGGGCACAGTGAGCTGTGCCCCCCAGCCTGCGCCCCAGCAGCAGGGCCGCGGGCAGAGCGTGGCTCTGGGGGTGCACACGGGCACTGACCAGCTGGGCTCTGCCGGAGCTGAGCAGCCTTGCCCTGCTGCTCGGCCTGGCACGGGGGGGCAGGAGAGGGCAGAGGGGTGTGGGGGCAGATCCCTGCCCTGGTCACGGAACCACGGAGTGTCTGGGTTGGAAGTTCAGCTCCTGGCTGTGCCCTGCTCGTGCCATGCGATGCACTGGGGGGGAGCAGAGCGGGCTCAGAGCCTCCCAAAGGGCTCGGGGTGCCTGTGGTTCCCCTCAGGACCCCCTTAAACACCCTGGGGTGTGTCATGTTGGGGCCACCATGTCTTGAAATGCTGGATCTGGAGAGTGCCCGAGGGGCTGCAAAGGTCAGGATCAGCGGGGGCTGCATTTGGGCTCCAGGAGGGGTCCACAGCTGGCTCCACACAGGGTCCTGCCACCCGGGGGTGGCACCGTGGGCACCCCGCAGCCCTCACGGTNAAAGGTCAGGAGCAGCAGGTGCTGCATTTGGGCTCCAGGAGGGGTCCACAGCTGGCTCCACACAGGGTCCGGAGGTGGCACCGTGGGCACCCCGCAGCCCTCACGGTGACGAGAGCCAGCTGCAGCCCACCAGCCCCTCCCCGGAAAGATGCCCTGGCTGTGAGGCACAGCTCAGTGCCAGGGAGGACGAATGCAAAACATCAGGGGTTTGGCAGGAAAGGATTCCTGGGGGAGCTCCAGCCCGGCAGAACGGAGAGCTCAGCACGCACAGGAGGGGGCCGGGTGCCCGGAGGCGGGGACGGGGCAGTGCCACCGTGAGCTCTGCCCTGGCTGAAGCAGGGATCAGCGGGGGCCCGTGCCCACAGCAGCGGCTCCGTGTTGGAAGCGCAGCCAAGGAGGGCAGGGCAGCAGGGCTGCCACCCACGGGTGTGCAGGGCACGGGGAGCAGCTCAGGGGGGACCTGCCCTGGTGCCGCTCAGCCACCGGTGACGCCAGCCCCTGGCACCAGGGCAGGGCCAGCTGCTGACAGGCACAAGCCTGGTGGCTTCAGGGACGAGGTTGTTGCGCCGCAGGTGCAAGAAGGAAATTGGGTGTCGGGTGTGACAGGGCACAGATTTGCAGTGATCCTCGCAGGAAGCAGAGGATTCCTGAGGGCTCAGGGGATGGGCAGGGCTGAGGCAGAAATCAGGGCTCATGGAATCCCAGAAAGGTTTGAGTTGGAGGGACCTGAAAGCCCATCCAGTGCCACCCCTGCCATGGCAGGGACACCTCCCACTGTCCCAGGCTGCTCCAAGCCCTGTCCAGCCTGGCCTTGGGCACTGCCAGGGATCCAGGGGCAGCCACAGCTGCTCTGGGCACCCTGTGCCAGGGCCTGCCCACCTCACAGGGAAGAATTTCTTCCTGATATCCACCCTAAACCTCCTCTCCAGCTTAAAGCTTTTGTCCTTCAAAGCTGTTATAAAATGATTTTACTGTACATGTGCAGCTTGAAAGAGCAGAGAAACCCCTGAGCTGATTCTGCCCTCCCTCCAGTGGCACTCGGAGTCACTTCAGGCTGGGCTGTGCTTTGGAGAAGTTTCCTGGAGCCTTCCCCACAGCACTGGGACCTGCAGGAACCCAGTTCTTGCTCCGCAGTGGCATCCACTGCCCATCACCCCAGCGGGAGGGATGTCTCTGGCCTCAGGTGTCCTGAAACTGGCCCATCCCCACCTGGGAGGGTGCAGGAGTCCCCCCAGTTCCCAGGGCACACAGAGACCCCCATTACAGCCCCCTGAGCCCCGCTCTGGGCAGTGTGGTGTGAAGGGTGAGGGTGGAACACCTCAGGGGGAGGAGGAGCAGCCGGACCCAGCCAACACCATGGCCCCCGGGCACCTTGCTGGGAGCTCCGAGCCTCTCCGAGGCTCTGATGGACATCCCAGCTCACTGGGAGGGTTGGGTCCTGGCTCTGAGGCTCTGATCAGCATCCCAGCCCACGCCTCCTCTTGCCAGGGCTGGCATCTTCCAGGTCCTGCACTCCCTCTGCGTTCATGTTGATGGATGCAGTCAGCCCATCACATTCCTGGGATTTTTGTCCCACCCGTTGAGTTCCCTGAGCTGATTCCCTGAGCCCAAGGATGCGACAGTGGCTGCTGTGGCTGCCTTGGCTGCCTGAGGCAGAGCTGTCCTGCCAGGGGAGGTGAGGATGGGCAGTGGTGTCAGACCGGGGCGTTTCTCTGCCCCAGCTCGGGGCGGCTGGGCCAGGGGCAGTGAGGAGGAGGGGTCTGCAGCCTCCCACCCCCACCCCAGCCCTCCCTGGCCTCAGCTGCTGCTGAACATTTTTTGTGGTGCTCACATCTCCCAGAGAACACCCTGAAAGGGTGGCAGGAAGGTCGGAAGCCAATGGGGCCTTGGAAGGACGTGTCCTTTAAGGGTTGAGCCAGGCCCTGTGAGCTCTGCCTTCCCATGGCCTCAGTGCCCTGCTGGGAACTGGGGATGCCGGGGGGCTGCTGGCGGCTGCTGGCCCCGGCCTGCTGCCTCTGTGACCAGGAGATGCTGCTGAAGCTGCTGAGGGGCCAAGAAATGGGTGACAAGGCAGCACTGAATGCTCAGCGAGGGGCTCAGCCTGGCTGGGAGCCGAGGGAGGTGCACAAGGGCTGCTGAGAGCAAGCACAGGGTGAATCTCCAGCCCCGTGCACAGCTCCTGCCTGTCAGGGTGGAACCACACCTGAGTGGGGGCTCTGGCTCCTGGGACAGGATGGATGAAGGCAGCACCGGGCAGAGGAAGCTTCCCCTGCAAGGAGAAGCAGGAGAAAGTCTTTGGAGAGGCGTGGCATGAAAAGGATGGGAATTTGGCAGAAGATAACCCCAGCTGCTGGGTGACCTCCGGGGTGAGAGGGGCTGGGTGTGGCTGGGGTTCATTTCTGCTCAGAGCCAATCCTGCCCTTTAGTTCTGGTTGTGTTCCCAGTGGGTCACACTCTGAGCCTGGTCTCGCTCATGGTCACAGATTCACCAGTTCTAAGCTTTACTAAACCAACGCTCTGAGTCTGGTTGGGCTCAGTGAGAACTTCCACAACAGAGTCACCAACAATGCCGTTTATTGGAGCAACGGACTCCAGGTTCATTTGGATTGCTGGTGATAAAGTCACCAGACCTGCAAAATATCAGTGTGCAGCTCTGCACCGGAGTTCCCGGGGGTGCTCCGACACAGGCAGAGGCACAAATGTCACCAGAGAGCTGTCCCAGCTCCGAGGAGGGGAGAGGTGCAAGCCCATGCAGTTGTCTGGGAGAAGGTTTTGATCTCCTCCTCTGCCACCGAGGATTTCAAATGCCAGTTTGTACTTTCGGGAGGAGCAGAGGCGAGGCTGCAGTCAAACACTCGGTTACTGCAGCCTCTTCGCATGGAAATGGGGGATACTGAGAGTTCCTAAAACAGAGATTATAAAGGCTCAGGGTCTGGTGCGCGGGCAGAACTGTGACACTGGGACACCAGTCCCTCTTGTGCCTGTGTGAGGGCGGTGAGAAGGGTCATCCCCGGGTTCCACCGGACACCCACCGCCCCCTCAGCAGGACGCCGTGGCCACACAAGTCCCTTAGCCACACATCCCGTGGCATATCCCGCGGGCATCCCTCCCCTACATGTCTCAGGACATATCCCATGGCTCCAGGCCTCATTCCAACCAGAGGGGCAAGGCAGAGGTGTGGGACAGCCCCGAGCGAGCTCCCAGGATGGGACTGAGCAGGGCGGGGCAGGGCAGGGAGGCTCCAGGGCTGTGGGTGTGAGCGGGCACAAAGCACACAGGTCCCAGAGGTTCCTGCTTTAGGCACCTCGGGGGCACATCCCTGCTCCAGAGCTGTGGCCGGGCCGGCCTCATCCTTGGGGGCTGGTTCAGAGTGGCCCTAAACCCGGGGCAGCTCTGGCACACGGCTGGAATGTCCCTGTGCTCCCGCTGGGGTGAGCTTGGACGTGCTCCTCCAGCAGCCACTGCCGCCCCAAGGTGCAGCAAAAGGTGGATTTTGCAGTTCAGGAGGGATCCATCCTGTCCCATGGCAAGCCCAACTGGAATTCTGGCTCCTGGCAGCACCAGGCTCCCCAGGAGCTCGCTGAGCATGGAGCAGGGAGGTGCTGCAGAACCTGCCCCCTCAGCTCCCAGAATCACAGAACTACGGAGTCTCCTGAGCTGGAAGGGACACACAGGGATCCGAGCAGTCCGGCTCCCAGCCCTGCACAGGACAATGCCAAGAGTCACCCCAAGAATTCAGGGGGATGAGCAGATGGAGCATCCCGTGAGGTGCTGGGGGGTGAGAGCTGGCCCTGCCCCGGCCGTGTGTGCTGGGACCCAGAGCCCCCCATGCTGGGCTGAGCCCCAGCCTGGGCAGCCGGGAGGGGGATTCTGCCCCTCTGACCCAGAGCCCCCTGTGCTGGGCTGAGCCCCAGCCTGGGCAGCCGGGGAGGGGGATTCTGCCCCTCTGCCCCTGTGCTCAGGCGAGGCCCCACCTGCAGAGCTGCCCCAGCCCTGGGCCAGCACAGGAAGGAGCTGGAGCTGCTGCAGAGAGCCCAGAGGAGGCTCCAGGATGATCAGAGGGATGGAGCAGCTCTGGTGTGGGGAAAAGCTGGGAGAGTTGGGATTGTTCAGCCTGGAGAAGAGAAGATTCAGCGTGACCTAACTGGGGCCTTCCAGTGCCTGAAGGAGCTACAAGAAATATGGGGAGAGACTTTGTACAAGGGCTGCAGTGACAGGACAAGGGGGAATGGCTTCCCACTGCCAGAGGGCAGGGTTGGATGGGATACTGGGAAGGAGTTCCTGGCTGTGAGGGTAGTAAGGCCCTGGTTGCTCAGAGAAGCTGTGGCTGCTCCTGGATCCCTGGAAGTGTCCAAGGTTGGACAGGGCTTGGAGCAAGCTGGTCTAATGGAAGGTGTCCCTGCCCATGGCAGGGGGTGGAATGGGATGATCTGTAAGGTCCCTTCCCTTTCAACCCAACCTATTCCATGATCCTGTGATTCTCTGGTCCCACCCCCTGCACCGGAGCGTTGTCCAAGCCCTTGCTGACCCGTGGCAGATTTGGCGCTGTGCCATTGGCCTGGGATGGCAGAAGGGTTTTTGTGTCATCCCCCTGACCTCGGGATAGGTGGGGAGGTGGGATCCACACCGGCTGTTGGCTCCCCACGTGGACCTGAGCCCAGAGGCTCAGATGGTCTGTACCGCAGAGCTCTCTCCAACTTGGCCATTTATTTGTGCCTTAAACAGCAATTAAGAAAAAAAAAGTGGAGCTGCCTCAGCCTGCGTGAGGCTCTGCCTGACTCCTGTCTCCTCACTGCGGTGCTGCTCTGATTTCCATCTCATGCATATCTTATTTAACATTCTGGATACTGTTTTGAGTGCCCCAATATTTTAAAATAAATTGCTGCATGTAAAAGACTTAATGTCACATTCTGTTATTCTGACTGTTAAAAGAAAAGTGAAATCTTCAATGGGGCCAGTGGAGCAGAAGCAATCACGCAGAGGGAGGTCCTATTAATGTGTATTACGTTTCATTATTGCAGCTCTGCATGTCAGGCAGCTTCTCATCAGAGCTCACGCAACACATCACAGGCTTAACTCCTTGCAAGCAAACAGGGGGGCAGCTTTGAAACTCCTGCTCTGTTCCTCGCCTCCCCGGCGTCGTCTCCGTGCTGCCGTTCCCGCTGCTCCCGTGTCCCCGGCTCCCATTCCCGCTGCTCCCCTGTCCCGGCTCCCATTCCCGCTGTTCCCATGTCCTCAGCCCCAGTTCCCGCTGTTCCCGTGTCCCCGGCTCCCATTCCCGCTGCTCCCATGTCCTCAGCCCCAGTTCCTGCTGCTCCCATGTCCCCGGCTCCCATTCCCGCTGCTCCCATGTCCTCAGCCCCAGTTCCTGCTGCTCCCATGTCCCCAGCTCCCATTCCCGCTGCTCCCATGTCCCCGTCTCCCATTCCTGCTGCTCCNTCCCATGTCCTCAGCCCCAGTTCCCGCTGTTCCCGTGTCCCCGGCTCCCATTCCCGCTGCTCCCATGTCCCCAGCCCCAGGTCCCGCTGCTCCCATGTCCCCGTCTCCCATTCCCGCTGCTCCGATGTCCTCAGCCCCAGTTCCCGCTGTTCCCGTGTCCCCGGCTCCCGCCCCTCCTGGGCTGGGAGCAGGAGGAGGCACCCAGGGAGATGAGAGGGAGGAGGGGAGGATGGAGTGGGAAAGGGGTGATGGAGAGGGAATGGGATGATAAAGAGGGTATGGGATGATGGATAGGGAAAGGGATGGTGGAGATGGAACTGGATGATGGAAAAGGAAGGAGATGGTGGAGAGGGAAGGGGATGATGAATAGGGAAAGAGAAGATGGAGAGAGCAAGGGATGATGGAGTGGGAATGGGGATGATAAAGAAGGAATGGGATGATGGAGAGAAAATTGGATGATGGAGAGGGAATGGGATGATGGAGAGGGAAGGGAATGACGAATAGAGAAAGAGAGGATGGAGAGAGTAAGGGATGATGGAAATTGGATGATGGAAAGGGAAAGAGATGATGGAGAGGGAAGGGAATGATGAACAGGGGAAGGGATGATGGAGAGGGAATGGGATGACAAAGAAGGAATGGGATGATGGAGAGGGACACATGGGAAAAGCAGCAGGGAGAGGGGATGGGAGATGGTGAGCAGAGGATTCACACACAGGAGTAGAGGGTCCCTGTGCTGCCAGCCCATGTCACCTTCTCCCAGCTCCCAGCTCCCAGCTCCATGGGATTTCCCATCAGGGGATGCACCCCGGTGACTCTCTGCCCCGAAGGTCTCTCCACCCCTCAGGTAGTTCAGGTTCTCCCACCCCTTGTCTGGGCTTACTCCCATCCTCCTGCCAGAAAACTCTCCCTGGACAGGCCCCAAAGCCCCCGCGGGCTGCAGGGGTGTGGTTTGTGTTGGATGTGGGGAAAGCACTCTCACGGTGGCGAGGGGACGTGGGGAGAGGAGGGAGGTGCGGTCCTGGGTCAGACACAGCCCACAGAAGGGGAGCTGGAGGGAGCCAGCAGCAGCAGGGGAGAGAGAAGGAGCCTACAATGAAGTGGGAAATGCCTGATCCAAATTCCAGGTGGTCCTGGGAGGCTGCTGAGCTTCATGTTTCCCCATTCCCTGTGACGGAGATGCTCCAGCTCCACTGTGGTCCATGAGGAAGTGGGATGAGGGATGAAGGGGCTCTGGGTGCACTGAGCACGGGGCTCTGTGGGGCCGTGGTGCTGCTCTGGGAGGGAAAGTCTCTCTGGAGAAGGTGAGATGATAAAAAAAACCTCCAAAATCCCTGCCAGAGCCCCCTGGGGATGGAAAGGGCTCAGGGTGGGCAGTGGGTCGATAAATGCCACTTTGCTGGGCACAAAGCCCAAGGAAGGCGTCGCAGAGGGACCAGAGTGGCATTTCCAGTGCTCCCGCGTGGCCAGCCCCAGTGTGACTGTGAGGAGCGCTGCGGTCCTGGCAGAGCCTCTGGGTGCTGCAGGGGCTTCCACCCTCCTGCCCGCAGGACCAATTAATGTGAAAGGTTTGCCCCTAATCCCCCATTTTCCCAGGGCGTCCCTTCCTCTCCTCCACCCTTCTCCAGGGCACAACCCCCCGGTGTGGGGTGGGGCACCGAGCACGAGCTGGGCAGAGGCAGAGGTTTGTGGAGAGGGTGCTGGGCACAGCCTCCCCCAGGGGAGCGTGCAGGGAACTGGGGACAAACTTCCTCCGTGGGTCTGAGCTGGGAAACCGCAGCTGTGCCTGAGCCCCCAGTCCCTGTGCCTGTGCCTGTCCCGGCCCAGCGCCCCGGCTCTGCCACGGATTGCAAAGCGTTTGCATTTAAATCACCGTGCAGAGCCGTCCCCACAACCTGTGTGGGCAGAAAAGCTGCCACAGGCCGGGCCGGGCTCGGTTCGGGGTCACAGCGATGTCCTGGGAATGTGGGACCTGGGCCGTGGTCCAGCCGTGTGTGCCCCAGCCCTGGGGACCCCACTGTCAGCAGGCACACAGGGAATGGGCAGGAAAGGCTGCAACAACCACGAGAAAGGAGATTTTAGGGCAGTGCGGAAGGAGGGAATGTGGGATGGGGCAGGGAGGGCACAGGTAGGTGCTGCAGGCCTGGAGGTGTCCGTGCAGTGTGAGGGGATTGGAAAGGCACAGGGGATGGTGAGCCCTGAGCCTGCACTCCCACTCCTGCTCTCCTTCCCGGTGGTCTCGGTCCCACGGAACCATTAGGGTCAGAAAAAACCTCTGTGGTCATCGAGTCCAACCTTCAACCGAGCACCATCACGTCACTGACCCTTATCAGGAGGTGCCACATCCAGCTGGTGTTGGAACACTGCCGGGGTGGTGGCTCCAGCGCTGCCCCGGGCACTGACCACCCTTTCAGTGAAGAGATTTTCCCTGATACCCAACCTGAAGGAGCAACCGGTGCTGAGTCAGGAGTGTTCCAGCCCCAGCAGGCGCCGGGAGCACACAAACCCCACAGAGGGAGCACAGCCACGTGTGGGGGGCACCTCTGACCTCCCCCCCGGCACCAGCAGTGCTGGACCCGCTCTTGACATCTTGGGCTCGCTGGGAGCCAGTTGCCTGTGCCACCTCCCCTCCCCAGAGATGGAAAATCCACTTGGGATGGGCACCAAGGGGCTCTTCCCTGAACTTTACTCTCCCTCTCGGCACCCATCGGAGGGGGATGCCCAAGCAGGGGGTGTGAGCCCATCCCCAGGGTGTCTCCCCGGCAGGGAGCAGTGCAGTGGGAATTCTGTGGCTGTGGCTTGAGGGAGGAGTGCTGGGAGCGAACACGCCGAGGTGCTGGGGCTGCTCATGGAGTGGCAGACGATTTCTTCCGTGGAAAATAAAAATCCTGAAAAAATGTGCATTGTTGTAGCAAACAAAGCTGGGTGGGTTTTATTTCCATTTTCTGTAGGTTTGATTTGTTTTCTGCCCCAGCTTTTCCCAGCCTTTCTTCTTGTATTTGTTCTCTTTTTTTTTCTCTCTCTTGTGGTTTCGAGGGACTGAGGCTTTTCTGCTGCAGCAGTTAAAGTTTGGGTTACGAATTCCACGGGAAAAGAGCTTATTTTCCACTTCAGTCCATTTCAAGTTAAACACCTGATGCTTCCAGACCTCCACCCCAGCTCAGGCCAGGGACTTCCCCAGCGCTGCAGTCGGAGGACGATGAGCTTCTGCTGGGAGGTGCTGGTGTTGGCCAGGCCTGTGGGTACGGAACCTTGGGATGGCCACCCTGCACGCCAGGAGTGCCCCAAACCCTCCTGACGTCCCCTGAGCTGCTCCCCCTCGTGTGTGGGTCTCTGTGGGCTCAGGTCTGTGGCAGGGATGAGGGGACAGCAGGGCCACCTGTCACCTCAGCTGCCTCTGCTTCACTTACGATCAGAGAATCTCCGGAGCTGGAGGGACCCCCAGGATCATCCAGCCCAGCCCCTGGCCCTGCCCAGACACCCCAAATCCCACCCTGGGCACCCCTGGCAGCGCTGCCCAAACGCCCCTGGAGCTCTGGCAGCCTCGGGGCCGTGCCCATTCCCTGGGGAGCCTGCGCAGTGCCAGCACCCTCTGGGGGAAGAACCTTTCCCTGATCTCAGCCTGAGCCTGCCCTGGCCCAGCTGCGGCCGTTCCTGGCTCCTGTCCCTGTCCCAGAGCAGAGCTCGGAGCTGCCCCTCGGGAGGAGCCGCAGTCACCTCTTGTTTCAATCTTCCAAAGGTGTTTAAAACCAGAAACGAGTCACCTGCCCAGAGCTGGGGTATTCCTCCCCCTCCCCTTTCTGTCCATCCCCGAGTGCTGCAGCTGCTGGTGCTGCTGGCCTGGCTCTGTCCCCCTCACGGTCCCCAGCTGACCTGGTCCCCACCCTGGCCCCTCAGCTCCACCCCACAGAGACCCTGCAGCAAGCTCAGGGTTTGGGGCTGCAGCCAAGCCCCACAAACGCACACAGGGGAGATCTCCGTGGGTGAGGGGAGGGCTGGGGCTGCGGGGCCGAGGCAAGGCACGGTGTGTGCTCAGCGCTGGGGAGGGAGGGAGGGATCCTTGCTCTGCTCCTGTTGGGGCTACAAAACGTGGCACCAAAGACACTCTGCCTTCATCGCCATCGCCTTCATTTCCTGACATGAGTGAGGAGCACGGACAGAATGTGAGATCAGACACATCGTGGTTCTTCCAGGTCCCTTCCAACACAAACCGTTCTGGGATTCTGAAATTTTATGGTGCGGAGGTTCTGGTTGTAGAGCCATGACCCCCAGTAAGGCAGGAGGAAGGTCCCCAGCCCCCTGGGGCTCCTGGCTCTGCCCTGGTGTGCCGGCAGTCCCTGATCTCCAGCCCTGAGATCAGGACTGGGCCTGGCCCACGATCCTGGGCTTGCCTGCTCTGCTCTGCCTGCACCCAGCCCCTGCCAGGTCCTTCTCTGCAGTCTGGTTTGCCCAACGCCAGCCGGCCAATGCCCGTGTGACCTGGAGGGGTCTCACCCCGGGCACATGTGCAGCTTTGGTTAAGGTAGGAAAGACTTTGGCTGAGTTTTTCGCACCCTGAGCCTCCCCCAGCCCCATCCAGAGCCCACATGTGGACGTGGGAGAGGATTACCCAGATTATTGTGCACTGAGCTGTAAGAGCAGCAGTAGCAGTCCTTGGCCAAGCACATCATGGGACAGCCGTGGGGACACAGGGGCAGGAGCTGGTTGGACCCTCCGCCAAGACTGGCCTGGGCTGTCCACGTCCCGGTCACTCCGAGGTGAAGCACAGCCCATCGCCCTCACCAGGCTGCTCCCCCGAGCCACGCTGGGATGTGCCTGACCCAGGACACCCTCCAGCCCTGCAGCCACCTCCATCCTGGGCTCCAGAGCCTCCTGGCTGCCACTTTTGTCCCCCCGGGCTGGCCTCGCTGTGACGCCTCCCGTGGCTGAGCAGGAGCTGCGAGGTGACCCCTGACATTAACCTAATTGTTCCCTCTCTTTGATTAGATGCACCACAAAGTTGGTAAATGGATCAAATTAAATTTGAGTGGCGGCAGCACAGCTTTGGAACGCTGATTAGATTTGAAAATACCACATTTAAATATCTTAGCATTTGTGGGGATTAGGAGAAAGAGGGGGAGCGTGTGAGTGGGGGGGAAGCGGAGGAGGGGGCGGTGGGGGAGAGGCAGTGCCAGCCCCCCACGCACAGCC
>WEIT01001717.1:19942-30351 GCA_013389985.1 Dryoscopus gambensis | reverse complement strand
GGCTGCCCCTGGATCCCTGGCAGTGCCCAAGGCCAGGCTGGACAGGGCTGGGAGCAGCCTGGGGCAGTGGGAGGTGTCCCTGCCCAGGGCAGGGGGTGGAACAAGATGATTTTTAAGGTCTCTTACAACCCAGGCCATTCTGGGTTTCTATCCTATGACCTCTGTGCTGGCTTTTCTGCCCTGTTTAAATACAGCCCTGTTTCCGAGGGACACATTCTGCCTCCACCAAGGTGCTCGGCGGAGCCCGGGGGCTCTGTCCCAAGGACAGCCCACCCCGGGCAGAGAGTGACGGCTGTTCCTGGTGTGGGCAGCACAGCCCTGCCCCTGGCAGCAGCCAGAGCTGAGATGTGGCAGCGAAGCACCCAGAGAGAACATCAGCAGCCTGGGGACCACTGCGGAGGTGATGACGGAGCTGAACCCTCACCTGCTGCTCCCCTGGCCCTGCTGCTGCTGCAGAAGTGCTGCGCTTGCCTCCTGGACTTGCACCAGCCCCTGCCAGGGTGGGTTTGGTGCTGAGGGGCTCCCTGAGCCTCAGAGCTGCTCTAACACCCTGGTTTGGCGGGCAGAGCTCCGGGTTCTCTGCCACCTGCAGCCCCTGCTGAGCCATCCCATCCCTGGGCTCAGGGACCGCCTGCCGGGGACACGGCTGCTGCTCGTCTGCCCCGAGAGCGTGCACGGCTGCGGGCAGGGCGAGGTGTGCTCGGGGCATCCCCGGGGCCAGCCCTGGGAGCCGGGGGCGGGCGGGCTCTGCGCATCACGCCAGGCAAGCCTCCAGCCCACACTTAATCTTGCTGCCTGGGAAATTAGGCAGAAAATGCTCCGATTGAGTGTGAAGGCCTCTGCTGTAATTTGGAGCGAGCAGATGACACGCACTCGTCGTCGGAGGGAGATGAAAGCTTTTAGAGCTGGTGAGCACTAGCAAAATCTGTGAAAATCTCTTTTTTGTCAGGAGTGGTAGATACACAGGCAGATGAAAGACACAAGATAAAATTAGCCCGAATGCTACAGAGAGAAAGAGAGAGGGAGAAGCGAGGAGGGGGAGGAGGATATTTCTCAGAAGACTCTTGGCAGGGAACGTTTCACCACTGGTGACTCAAAGGCAAAGGGGATATGTGTATGTATATATATATATGTGTGTGTGTCTGTGCGTGTGCATGGGAATAAACGCATGGGGCTGTATTTGGCTGCACTCCCACAGCAGCAGCATCACCCGGGGCTGACCCTTTTGGGAGGGTGAGCTTGTCCCCATCTCTGCTGCGACAGGCAGGGAGCCCTGGCCCTGCTGCCCACGGCCCCTCCACCCACGGCGGGACCGCAGCGTGTCCTGCAGGGCTGCTGAGGACACAGGGCACCCCACCCCTGGCAGGAGAAAACCCCAGTGCCCACACCAGTGGGTGCTGTGAATGCGCTGACCAGCGCCACACGGTCTCTGAGGTGACTTTAATTCCATTTTTGCCGTGGTTTGGTGGCTCGGATGGAAGCGTGCGGCTCCAGGCTGGCGCCAGCAGCAGGAAGTGCCCTGAGCACCAGTCCTGGCTGCTGGGGCTTTGCTGCTGTGGGTCTCCTCCCTGGGGCAGCGGCTGGCCGGTGGTGGGGCAGGAGGGCCTGGGATGGCCTCTGGCTGCAGGTGGCTGATCTGGGTCCCGTCACTGCTCCTGCCTTTGCTGCTGGAAGGGAAGGGATGCTGGTGGCTCTGCTGCCTGTGGGACAGTACCTGTGAGGATGCTGCAGCCCGAAGCACCAGTGGGGTCAGGAGACAAGGTCCCTGTGGGGTGTCGCACTGAGGTCACAGCCAGCCCTCCTCCCCTGGTCCTCTGAGCCCAGCACCCTCTCACAGGCCTTGGGGACATAGGAAAGCAGAGAGGGAAAACCCCTCCACAAATCCCTTTGGCTCTGCTCGGGACTGTCCTCTCCGTGGTGGTCAGCAGTGGGGTGAGGGATGTGTGCTGGAGAAGGGGTGCCTGCTCTCAGATCTTGCTCTCTGCACTGGGGGGCACCAAACCCAGAAGAGACTTTTCCCCCAGCCCCGTGTTTGCTGCCCAAGGACAGTTTTTGGTGCCCAAGGACAGGTTGCTGCCTTCAGCACGGGTGCAGATGTGACACCCCAGGGAGGGTTCTGCCCCTCCTGGGATGCTGCAGCCACACCGTCCCCACGCCCCGAGTGAGAATGCTGAAGGGCAACCCCGCGGTGGGTGGGTGTAAGGAGCCCTGAGCTCCAAAACCGCCCCTCCACACCAGCCAGACCCCGTGGGCAGCAGGGACGCTGTGGGGGCTCCCCACCAGCCCGGGCAGCAGAGGCGGGAGGACTTCCCATTGTCCTCACGATGCAGCCCCGGGAGCTGCGGCATCAGGAGACTCCCTCGAGCCGCAGACACCCACCAGCGTGAGTCAACAGCAACATTAATAACCATCAGAAAAATCCCAGCGCTCCCTCCCCCGCCTTTCTCAGTGTGCCATCCCGCGGGACGTGGGCTGCCGGGGAGGCACGGCGTGGGCATCTGGGGACAGGGGGTGGCTCCTGCCCCGCTGCCCCGTCACACGGCACCGTTGGGAGCACGGGGGGATGCAGGGGGTCCCCCGGGAGGGCGGGTGATGGGTGGGAGGTGTCCTGAGCCCGGGATGAAGGGGGGGTGCCCAGGGGCGTGCGGGAGAGCAGCGCGGAGCGCTGCCCGCTCAGCTGTGCAGGAGGCTGAACGGAAGAAATAAATAACCCAGCCGTGAAAGAGGAGCATCGGCCAAAGCCTCCCAAGAAGCCGTCTGTACTTCCCAGCTGCAGCCCCATTCCCTGGCTCGGTTATCCCTCTGGGAACGACAGCAGGGATGGCAGCTCCTGCCGCCCGGCAGAGACGCAAACCTCTCCCTCCTCCGAGTGCTCCGAAATGCCTTTCACCAGCAGAACAATTAGAAATCTAATTCCTATTTCTCCTGCTCAGCTAATTGTCTGTGGACAATTTGATTGTAAGAGTGCCCAGCGATGCAGAATAACCATCTTATTTCTGCTAGACATTGCCTTTGCAATTAGCGCTATTGATTGCATCGCTGTGTTCTCTCACCTGCGGGGGCCCAGGGGAGCAGCTCTCACCTGGCTCATCCCTCCCAGGGTGGCGAGGCCGTGTCCTCCCCGTGGCAGCGCTGTCCCTTGGCCATCGGGTCGCACTGTGGGCTGGGCAGGAGGGTGAGGGCTGCGCTCCAGCCTGGCTCCGACGCTGCTCGCTGCTCCACAGGGAGGAATTTCTTCCCCCAGGACTCACAGCCACCCAGGAGGGTCCCCTCAAAGCCACCGGGGAGCTCCCACTGAGGACACATCTCTGCCTGCAAGGAACTCTAACCAGCCAGGCTGGCTAGAGCTGGGAGGGCTTGGTGTTGTTTTTTTATTTTTTTAAAGATATAAAAACAAAAATTCAGATTTGACAACACCAAAAGGTTCTGGATGAATATGTCAGTTCTGCTGAATGGTTTGTTTGGAGGGAAAAAAAAACCCCAAAAGATCAAAACATTTCATTTCAGCCTATTCAGATTGAAATGTTTTGATTTTTTTTTTCCTCTTCCAAATGACTTTGTTTCAAAGTTTCCCTTAATTTTGCTTTGCTAAACATCAAAAAAAAAATTCTGTGAAATGGCTGTGGTTGGAAGGAAATGCATTGGCTTGGGCACAGCCAAACCTTTGGTGTAACCGCCACCCTAAAAATCCCCCCGCCCTCGTTTTTATTTATTAGAATTTCCAGGGATTTTTGTTTTCAGGCCAGCTCCAAAGGACACATGGTTGTGCTTTCCCTGTCACGAAGCGGGCACAGATCTCCTGCTGTGGACAGGGGCTGAGCTGTCCTGGGGGGTGCAGACCTGCTCTGCCCCCAGCTCCAGGGCCGTGCCAGGGCTCAGTGTGGGACCCGCTTTGCCCCCAGGACGTGCCTGACGCTGACTTTGGAGCCAGCCCGGCTCTGGGCACGCCCTGGGGAGACCGAGGGCCTGCTGGTGCTCAGGAGAAGCAGGGCTGGGAAGGAGTGGGGTCCCTGGTGACGCAGCGGGATGCGGAGGCAGCTCCCAGCTCTGCTCCAGGAGCTGGAGGAGAAGATGCTCCTCTGATTCAACCCACTGAGTCACCCCCAAACAGCCACCAGCTCCGGGCCAAGGCGGCTCCGGGCTCCAAGGCCCAGATGGCTGCAGCAGGGAAGAGCTTTCCAGAGCAAGAGGAGCCGGGTGTAAATAGCAGACTGTGCAATTAACTCCCCCCACACCGGATTTCTGTCCCAGCAGAAGGAACAGCCGAAGTGTTCCGTCCATCCTGCTGCCTCCAGGCACTTGGGAGATGCTGCTGGGCCACACAGGCAGGGACCCAGCTCCTCTCCTGGAGATGCTGCTGGGCCACATGGGCAAGGACCCAGCTCCTCTCCTGGAGATGCTGCTGGGCCACATGGGCAGGGCAGGGACCCAGCTCCTCTCCTGGAGATGCTGCTGGGCCACATGGGCAGGGCAAGGACCCAGCTCCTCTCCTGGAGGTGCTGCTGGGCCACACGGGCAGGGCAAGGACCCAGCTCCTCTCCTGGAGGTGCTGCTGGGCCACAGATGCAGGGCAAGGACCCAGCTCCTCTCCTGGAGATGCTGCTGGGCCACATGGGCAGGGCAAGGACCCAGCTCCTCTCCTGGAGATGCTGCTGGGCCACACGGGCAGGGCAAGGACCCAGCCCCTCTCTTGCAAGCCCTGCTTGTAGGCCCACCTCCACCTCCACGGCCTGGACACCCTCAGCAGGGAGCCCCCAAACACCCGAAATTCCCACAGCCATGAGTCCCCATTAGATGGAGAATGGGACATCCCAAGGCATGGGTCATCCCGGGCTGGCCACAGGGCGCCCCAGCAGCTGGACACAGGGAGCGGCCTCGGGCTGGGAGATGCTGGAGCTGAGCAGGGAGGAGCAGCTCCAGGGGAGGGAGAGGTGCTAGGAAGGAATTAACGTCTGGATCTATAAAACACTTGGTCCCAATTACTATAATGCACTGATTAGGGGAACTCAATAGTTCTGCTGGTGGTTAATGGCAGTAATTACCCAGATATGACTACAGTGGCAATATTAATAACTCTGGGCCATTAGTATTTGTGAGCAATGAGCAGAATACACAGCCCTGAGCCTCGGGCTGGGCCTCGCTCTCCCCTCCAGCTGCAGCCCGGAGCAGGGCTGGCAGAGGCTGGAGCTCAGCTGCAGGGGAAGCAGATCCAGGACCTGGCTGACGTTTGTCAGGTCCAGAAGAATCACAGGATCGTTAGGGTTGAGAAAGACCTCCAAGGTCACCAAGTCCAAGCTTCAGCTGAGTCCCACTACACCGGCTAACCCGTATCACCAGTGCCAGGTCTCCTCGTTTCTGGAATATTTCCAGGGGTGGTGACTCCACCACTGCCCTGGGCAGCCGTGCCAGGGCTGAACCACTCTTTCGGTGAAGAAACTTCCATAATATCCCACCTGAACCTCCTCTGACACAAGTTGAAGCTGTTCCCTCTCCTCCTGTCCCTGTTCCCTGCGAGCAGAGCCCGACCCCCCCGGCTGCCCCCTCCTGTCAGGGACTTGTGCAGAGCCACAAGGGCCCCCCTGAGCCTCCTTTGCTCCAGGCTGAGCCCCTTTCCCAGCTCCCTCAGCCGCTCCTGGGGCTGTGTTCCTTTCCCAGCTCCGTTCCCTTCCCTGGACACGCTCCAGCCCCTCCATGTCCTTCTTGTCATGAGGGGCCCAAAACTGACCCCAGGACTGGCGGTGCCTCAGGAGTGCCCAGCACAGCGTGGCTGGAGCCACCCGTGCACACCGGGACGTGGCCTCTTGTCCCTCTCTGGTGAGACTGGGAGTGTCCCTGCTGGGAGCAGAGGTGCCTTGCTGTGATGGTGCTGCTGCAGCCGGGGGCTCCTGGTCACTGGGGATGGCACAGCCTGTCCCCTGTCCCCCTGCAGAGCTGCTGTCCTGCAGCGTGGGTCACTCGTGTCACACATTGCCCGGCCTTTTCCAGGGGCTGGGACACGGACGAGGGCTGAGGGCTGGCCTGGTGGAGAGGAGGGAGCTGGGCTGGATCCACTGCGGGGAGTTCTTCCCAAGCGTGATGAACGGCAACCCTCGGGCAGGGAGGATGGGGAAGGGCCCCTGAAAGCGGCTTGGAAGAGGCTCAGAGCCCAAGGGCTGGGAGTGGTGGGCGCTGTTTCTCTGAGGAAGAGGCAGGATGGGGCTGGAGCAGCCAGCACTGGTGTCACACTCCCACCAGGAAGCCCCAGGTCCCCGCTGAAAGTGTGCACAGAGAGCCCCAAAAGCGCTGTGATCCCACCAGACTGCAAATCCGCCGCGCTGCTGCCGTCGCTGAGCCTCGGGCTCGCCGACACGGACCGGCTCTGGCTTGTCACAGCCCGGAGGGGACAGACGGCGCTTTGTCCCAGCACCCTCAGAGCGCTGCGAGGGGCTCAGGAGGGGGAAGCAGCTTTTCCATGCCCAGCCCAGCCTCCCCCCCGCCGCCTGAAGCACCGTCCCCGGGGTCAGGTTACCCTTGCGGTTGTCTCCGGTTGTCTCCTCGGCTTCCCCGCTCCCTCCCCATCTGCGGCCGAGACACCCGGCTCCTCCCGCCCGGCAGCTGCGTCCCCCGGGGAGCCCGCACGGCCCGGCTCTGGCTCCAGCCTCGGGCTGCGGTTTCTCAGCTATTTCTCAACAAAAGGGGCGATTAATTGCTCCCTGCTTTTGCCCTCAGCAGAAGATCACTCCCGCCAGCCTCCAGCAGTCTGGAGACGGTCAGCAGAGCGAGGACGTGCTGCTGGGGAGATGCTGAAACTCCCTCCAGATGCTGTCAGCTTGCGAAGGCCAGGAGGGTTTGGGGACGGGGACAGCAGGGCTTTGGCCACTGCGACCAGGCAGGGATGTTCCCTGTCCTGTGCACTCCAAACGCAGCCTCCACCCTCCTCCGAACACCCGGGGAACTTTGGCACTCGGTGTCTCCGGCTCAGCCGTAATGATGGGAGTATTTAGCGCGCAGCGCCGTGTACTCAAACACTCCGGCAGCCAGAGACACCCTGTCACCCAGGTGACACGTCTCTTACACGCTGCCAATTTAGCAGCCGCGGCAGCAAGACGCCCCTGGAATCTGGGTTAGCGCTGGCAGGCGCTGCTGGCGGCCCCGGCTGCGAGGGGAGGCAGGGATGGAGCACACGGCGTCCCCTCGGGCCCTGGACAAGCCCCCAGCGCACCCGGGTCGGGTGGGAGGCCCTGGCAGCCCCTCCAGTAGGGAGGCTCAAAGCAGGCAATTTAAAATAAAAATAATTTGAAAAAAAAAATCTTTCTGGTTATTTTCCGCTGAAATTTTGTGAAGAAATCTTCTTTTTCTCCTCTTCCCTGCATTGCCATCAGATTCTCCCCTCCCTGCCAAACCCTTTCCTTTCACAAATGAAAAACCCCAAACAAAAGCTGTCAGGACAGAAGATGGTGAGCATGCCTGGCTTCCCAGCAGCCAAAACCTGATTTTCCTAACCAAGCCCAGAAATATTTTTTACCCTGAGAATTTCCAGTCTCTCGGTTCCCATTACAAAAAAAAGGAAAGCTTTTCCACAGACCCTGCAGAAGTGCCTCAGCGAGTGACCGACGCTTTGGCATAATTACACAGTGATTAAGCTGTTTGCAGCGGTTCCACCCTGCGTGCCAAAGGACAACACCCCGTCCCTGTCACATCCCTCTGGATCTTGGCTGCTGCCCCGGGCAGGGGCCAGAGCCCGGGGTCTGGGGTCGCCCCGTTTGCAGGCAGAGCAGGGAGGGTGCAGGCACCCCCTGTCCTGCACGGACTGGCCAAAGGGATTTTGTCACGGGCTGGTTGCCCAGACATTTGTTGCCCGGCTATTTTTCTTAAAGTCCATTCTCAGAGCCCCATGAAAAGACGGAGTCCGCAGGTGTTTGTTTCAGAGATGATTATTCTTTCTTATCTCCAAGCTTGATAACAGCCACCACAGCCGGCACGCTTCGGAGCTGCTCACAGCCTGAGCTGCCCTGCTAACTGCCCCTGGATGGGCCGGCTCACACCTTTTCTAGGGCTTTGGTGCTCCAACCATCTCCAAAACGTGTCCTTGTTTATTGTTCTATACCAATTAATTTGAAAAAGGTCAGGTCTACCTTGACCAATGTATTTGTGCCACCGTCACAGCAGAACATGGAGGGTAGAGAAGAAGAAGAAAGAAGCGAAGGACATCAGGGGCACTGCCCAAAATCCTCCATCTTGAGAGCCCCAAATTTCACATTTTTTCACCCTGTGATAATTATATCGTTATCTTTTTTACAGTTTCGTAGCCTGGAATTCTTCCCGTAATGCTGGCAATTTTTCCCATGGGCTAAGGTCAAAAGCTGTGCTTTTTTGGGCTGTCAGCCCAGGTCTTAGACCCTCCTGCTGAGGTCTTTGGCCCTCCAGGGCAGCCAGGGGTGTGTTCTGGATCCCAACAGGATTTATCCCAAAGTGACCCATCCCTGGTTCACATCCATCAGTGATGAGCTGCAGGCTGGAATTAGGAAACGTCGCTGCGATGCCTGATGCACAACCTACAATTACACAGCTCCTGGAACACCTGGAACCCAAAGCTCACCTTTCCTTGGTGAGCCGGAGCGGTGGATTAGACCAGGGATTTTTTTTTTAATGTCTTTACTTCGTGCCTTTACATCATTTCATATTCAATTTTTAAGCTTTGTCAAGGCTCCTTTTGTCCGTTCCTTAATTCCTGCTGCCTTTTAATGCATCTCAGCTCACGCATCCTCCCGGCCCAGCCCACCCCCGGGCCTGGGGCTGCACAGCCCGCTCTGGAGCCGTGCAGGCAGGCACGGCTGGTGTGGGCTGTGAGGGTGGGAGGCTCTGGAGATGTGTCCCTGCTCCGCTCCACGTGCACCGGGAACACGCTGGCATGCTGCAAATCCTGCCCTCCCTTCAGCACGCTCTGTTCCCATTCCAGGCCACCTCCAATCCCCGTCCTGTGGCTGGGGCTTGCAGAGGGCTGGGTGACTTTATGATCGATAATAACATTGGTAGTTATTCTTGTCGAGAGAAGGTTAATTGCACCTCCTGCCTGGGGGCACCAGCTGATCACCGCGGGGGCTGGGAAGGCATTTTCCGCCCGTGCTCAGCGTTTCCCAACCCCACAGGCTGCAGGATGCAGGGATGGACCATGTGCTGGAGCATCAGGTGCTGCGGGGGGAGGGGGAAGCAGGGGACCACTGCTGTCACCCTGCTGTCGGGGGCATTAGGGGGGCTCTGCTGTGACCCTGCTCTTGGCGGGCCTTGAGGAGCACCTCTGTGACCCTGCTGTCGATGGGGTTTTAGGAGAGCACTGCTGTGACCCTGCTCTTGGGGGCTTTAGGGGAGGTCTGCTCTGGCCCTGCTCTATGGTGGAATTAGGGGAGCACTGCTGTGACCCTGCTGTCAGAGGGGTTTGTGGGAGCACTGCTGTGACTCTGCTCTTGGGGGCTTTAGGGGAGGACTGCAATGACCCTGCTCTTGGGGGCTTTGGGGAGCACTGCTGTGACCCTGCTCTTGGGAGGAATTAGGGGAGAACTCCTGTGACCCTTCTGTCAATGTGGCATTAGGGGAGCACTGCTCTGACCCTGCTTGTCAGGGGCTTTAGGAGAGCACTGCCATGACCCTGCTGCCAGTGGGGCTTCAGGAGAGCACTGCTGTGACCCTGCTTGTCGGGGGGTTTTGGGGAGCACTACCGTGACCCTGCTTGTCAGGGGTTTTGGGGAGCACTGCCGTGACCCTGCTGTTGGGGGGCTTTGCAGGTGTCACGTCCCACACAGTGAGGCTGCCCCGGGTGGGATCCTGACCCACCTCATGGCCACCCACCGCGCTGGGATGTGGTGGGAAGGAAGCCCCTGCACGCACTCCCAGCATGATGGGCTGTCTCGGGGTCACCCCGGCCTCTCCAGCCTGACCTGGGGACCCGCGAGGCAGAGGGACTCGTGTCCCTGTAGCGGTGCTGGCTGAGCGGCCGCTGTGCCCCAGCCCTGGTGTGACTCTGTCGCAGTGTAATTTTATGGCTTGTGGCTGCCGTGAGCATCCAGCCTGCTGTGCACCCAGCGGGGAGAGCAGCCCGAGGAGCTGTGGCCGCGCTCCCTGCTCGGATCCCAGCGGGCAGCAGCTCCCACGCTGGGCTGTGCTGGGCGAGGGGGCAGGACAGGACTCCATCTCCCACGCCGCAAGGGTGGCAGTGGAGCAGAAAGTGAGGGTGCTGCAGAGACCTCTGTAGTTTGAGGGACATGGTCCTGCGGGGCTGTCTGTCTGTCTGCGAGCTCCCCTGCTCCCCTTCCTGTCCGTTCCCAGCCATCCCAACCCCCCTTTCCCCTCTCTTTCTCACTCTCGCATTTACAGTCTGTGCCCGTGGCCTCGTCTCCAGCCTCGCGTGTGACCTACTTACACACAGAGCCCCA
>WEIT01001717.1:0-19145 GCA_013389985.1 Dryoscopus gambensis | reverse complement strand
ACGGGGAGCAGGGGGTGCCCGGCTGCTGCCTCCCGGGCTGCCCACAGACAGCGTGGGCAGCCATGCAGCCGAGCTCGGGGTGCTCAGAGAGGCTTCTCCCAGCTGCGCCCGGGGCCAGCCTACAGCACGGGCAGCTGCGCTCGCCCTGTGCCAGCGCCAGCCTGGCCCTTCCCGCATGGAGACACTCCGGGGATCAGGACACGGATGCCACCCTCCAGAGGCCCCTGCTGCAGGTCTGAGCACCGGGAGCTGCCACAGCGAATGTCGGTTCAGGACAGAGGTGGGAGAGGCAGGTGAGGTGTCTGCACCGCGGGTGATGCTGCTCAGACCCGGCCCCAGGATCAGGTTTGGGTCAGGGGGATGGTGGCCTGGCAGCAGGGATCTCTGCCCCGGATCAGGGTGCCTGCTGCTGGCTCCGCTCCATGCTGAGGGCACCCTGGGGGGAAGACCCGCTCCGCATTTCAGCGTTGCTTCCCTGGGCAAAACCATCCTGCTGAAAATGCCGAGGGAAGCGGGGAGAGCTCCACGCACAGAGGCACGCCCGGGGAGCCTGAGCACAGGTGGGCACACCCTGAGCACGGGCAGGTCACGGTGCCCAGGTGTGTCCCCGCTGAGGCTGCTCGGGACAGCGCTGGTGTGAAGGGCAGGAGGCTGTGCCAGCGCGGGGGCTGCTCCGGGGGGCTGTGACGTGCTGCTGACACCACCCAGAACACCGGGATGCTCCCACAGCCCCGGCCCCGACTGCCTGTGGGTGTGCTAAGAGCAGGGGGCTCCCTGCCCCCACTAATGGGAATAATAAGGTAATTAGGGGCTGTGTAATCAGGGCCTTGTTGCTATGCAAACACTGAGTCAGGAGATGCCCCTGTCTCCCCCTGCACACCTGATGAGTCTCGAGAGACGGAGATGCTCTCTGGAGATTTGTGGCTTCTCTGGGCTGCCCTGCTGCTTGCCACGGAGCAGGAAAAAATGTTCATCCTTCCTTCCTCACCACTCTCCTCATCAGCTCTGTGATGGGGAGGTGTGGAAAGGGATTCCTGCCCTGAAGAAGGAGGCAGAGGATGAGTTCCCCTCTGCTGAGGACCCGCTGGCTCACGTTTGGCCTGCGAGCAGTGCCAGCAGCTCGTGTCTGCTCGCCTGGAGTTTTCCACCTGCGCATGGGGATGACAAATTATTTCAGCCCCGTGGTGTCCCCAGGGCGACTCCAGTCCCATCTGGGGCTGTCAGGGACGTCCGAGGCCGGGCTGGGGGCTGTGGGGAGCTGGAGATCCAGCTCCAACCACCCCCCCATGCAGCACCAAAGGTGCCCATCACACCCCGGCTGCACTTCAGCCCCGAGCAGAGACCTGTGGCTGTCATCACACAGCCCTGTGGAGCAGAGACCACGACACAGCGTCACCTCAGCACCTTTTTTATACTCCACGCTCAGTCACGGCCTGCTGGGCTGCTGCCTCCCAGTGCCCCCGCTGGGCTGGGGGCCCAGGGCTGGGTGTGCCCGTGGCTGAGCTGCTCCGCTGCCGCAGAGGCAGGGCACTGACAGGGGCTGTAAATTGTCAGGCCCTGTAAAGCATTTAATGATTTTGAATTTATCTGCATCGATAAATACATGACAAGGTAACAGTCAAATAAATACCCATTAGTGCACTTGCTCTCTTTTTTTTAATTACGAGCTCGGGTGTAACCAATCATTTTCTGCTAAGCAAGCGCTGCAGGAAATCTTCATTAGCACCAGCCCCGGCAAGCTCTGCAGCCTGGGGAGGAGGGAGAGAGCCAGGAGCGAGGTTTGGCCCCACTGCAGCCTGCTCACCCAGCTCAGGGGGGTGCTGGTACCCACTCCC
Organism: Dryoscopus gambensis; assembly: GCA_013389985.1. Classification (NCBI taxonomy): domain Eukaryota; kingdom Metazoa; phylum Chordata; class Aves; order Passeriformes; family Malaconotidae; genus Dryoscopus; species Dryoscopus gambensis. The sequence continues at coordinate 17,310 of WEIT01001717.1, read as the reverse complement.
GCAGCCCGGGCTAGAGGCAATGTCAGGAGAGGGAGATTTGGGGCAGGGATGTTCCAGGGGGCCCTTCTTGCTCTCTGCAGCTCCCTGGAAGGAGCAGTCAGGCGGGAGCTGGGCTCTGCTCCCAGGTAAGGATGATGGAATGAGAGGAAATGGCCTCAAGCTGTCCCAGGGAAGATTGCATATTAGGAAAAATCTCTTCACTGGAAGAGTGGCCAAGCAGCGGCACTGCCCAGGGCTGTGATGGGGTCACCACCCCTGCGCTGTTCCAAGAGCTGGTGGATGTGGCACTTCGTGGTACGGTTCAGTGGGCACGGGGGTGTGCAGTCGGAGGTTGGAGGTGATGGTCTTGGGGGCCTTTTCCGTTCCCATTAATTAGGGAATTAATGACTCCCTGATCCTGGCTGGGGGCTCTGCACACCCCAAAGGCAGCATCTGCTGGAGGCAGGCGCCAGGTTATGGAGGCATGTGCAGAGGGGGATCTCACTCACCGCCGGGCCATCAGTGCCTTGGGTCGCACGCCCTGCCCCCTGCACTCTGGGCCATCCAGAGAGTGCCAGAGGGCTGCAACCCACCCTGGCTGGCACCTCAGAGACCGTCCCGTCCTGGCAGGTGCCGCACCCAGAGGGGGCATGAAACAATACACAAATGCTGCGGAGGGGAAGGGCTGTGAAGTCCTGGAGCTCCAGCTCTGGTGCCGCTGGACACCTCTGGCACGAGCCGTGGCACGGCTGTGACAGCCCTGGCTGCCGGGGAGAAGGAACAAGGAGAGGCAGGAGGAGCTGGGTCGAAGACACGTCCCCAGCTGGCGTGGCCCTGCAGGGATGGGACACAGCCCGGCCACCAGCAGGCCACTGTCCTGGGCACAGAGCCAGAGCCAGGTGTGTGAGGGAGTGGGGTCAAGGGCAGAGCCTGCCCTGTCCCGTTCCAGCCTCCCCCGTGCCAAGCCTCTGGCTCAGAGAGGGCACGGGGAGAACACGGCCCCTTGGCTCTGTCTGATTTCTGTCTGGCAACACTTTTCCAGCAGAGCAGCTTCTAAACTCTGAGCATCTCCTGGGAACGCGTTGATCCTGATGATATTTTTCTATGGAGAAGTGTCAAATCAAATGATTTCAACTTTCACATTTTGTTTCAATAACGTGGAAAGGATTTTTTCCAATGAGAGGCGAACATTTCAATTTGACATTATCATTTGGTTTCATTCCATTTGGGCTTTTATATTATCATATTACTCCAAATCTACATTTCTAGCCTATCTAGTGTTTTACTGTTTAATGATTTAGCAGCATCAGAACCCAGCGAAACGTTTTGATATTTCTGGGTGAATTTTCCCCTCCTCAGGATTTGTACATTTTGGGAAACTCCGCGTCGGGAAGCCCCCGGATTCCCAGGGGATGGAGCTGCCATCTTGCAGCTGGCTCTGGCGCAGAGCTCCGTGCGGAGGCAGCAGCAGGCGGGGGCACTCTGCCCTGTGCTGGAGCCGCGGGAAGGACACAGATGTGACCTGCTCCGTGCTGCACAGCCATAAACAGTGAGCAGCAGGGCTGGGAGGGAGGAAGGTGAAGACATTGTACACAAAGTGGGGGGAAACTCGCCAGCAGGAGTCGGGAAACAGGGTGCCCTTGGCACCTGGAGCCTGTGGTCCCTGGAGAGCAGGGAAGGCTGGATGCAAGAGCGGAATCCACGGAGCAGGGGATGAGCAGCAGTGCACAAACGGGGTGTTCTTGACGGGGTTTATTGGAGAGGGATGGAGAACTGACAGGACTTTCCCTTCATGAACCAAGGGCTAGCACCCCTCTCTGCCTCCCGGCACCAAGTGGAGGCAGGAACCTGCTTTCCCCTCTGCTGGAGCAGCGCGGGGGCAGAGAGACTGTGGCTTCACCTCCTCGTTGGGGCACCGAGTGCATTCCCCCCGATGAATCAGAGGCACGTCGGGGCTCCCGCAGCTGTGCCAGGGCTGTGCTGGAGCGCTGGGGGAGGCAGGGTGGCAGCCTGGGCACTGCCCGTGGGCCCGCACCCTGCAGGGGTGGCTCACCCCTCCCCAGGCAGCGAGTCTGCGGCGGGGTGTTGGGGTGCCCCGCGCCCCGAGTGCCACCTGCCCCCGCACACAGCCTGCCAGGCTCCTGCCCCCCGCTCTCCCACAGCCCTGTTGCTCGCAGGGTGGATTAAAAGCTGCTTTAATGGATATTTATGATCCCCATCACAGCCTTTTACTGCCTGTCCTTTCCCATTACGGCAGCGCGGGCCCAGGCTGTGGGCAGGGAGGGGGCTGGGGCTGCACGGGGAGGGGGGTCTGGCTGCCTGGAGCCATCAGCAAAGCCCTGACACCCCACCAAGGCTTCAGACAGGCTCCCCAGGGCCGGGGGGCCCTGTGCTCCCCCCCAGATCTCACAGCAGAACCATCCCTGAGCACCCCCTATATCCCTGAGCCTGACTCTCCAGCTGGGGAAACTGAGGCAGAGGGAGGCGCGAGCACCTTTGCCGCTGTCCCCAGTGGTTTGGGTGGTGGCACGCGCTGTGCCCGTGGGGCCGGGGGTGCGCAGGGGCCGTGGGGCGAGTCAGGGGTGGCACCGGAGAGCGGCCCTGGGCAAGGGCACAGTGGCCGTGGGGGGATGTGCAGGAGGAGAGGCCGCAGGTCCCGGCAGGAGCCGTGGTAGGAGCCGGGTCTGCGGGAATCCGCCTCCCCCGGCATCTGCTGAGCCCCGGCTGCTGCCTCGTGAGGCTGGCGATGCTCTCGGACCGCACGGGAAGCCCTCGCTGAAGCGCCGGGCTCCTCTCGCTGGCTCTAAATGAAACTCCCCCAGGACAGCATATTAAACTTGACCTATGCACCACCTCCAAGATTAACATCAGAGGAGAAAGAATTAAAGGTCTGCGGAGGGCAGAGCAGGGGAGGAGGCGGGCATGTCTCTCCTCTGCTGCTCCGGGAAGGGGTGGAAGGGCAGCTCTCCGGGGAGCTCTGCGGTCCAGCCCGCTCCGCCGGGCTGCCGGACGAGCGCGGCACCGCAGCGCGGCACTTGCTGGCAGGGAAAGTTGATGTTCTCCTTCCCCAGCTTGGTGAGAGAATGGAAAGGCAAAAAACCCCCCCGAAACACTCCTTTGAGGCAGCAGGGGACACCGGGCATCAGGTCCTTTCCGCAGGGCTGCTGGCCGGGCAGTGCCCTGCTCTGACCCGCTGGGTGTGGCACAGCAGGGACACCGCCGGGGCGAGGGCGGCCGGGCTGGCAGGGCTGGCAGGGGGTCCCTGCGGGCATCACACGGGGCTCAGGGTCCCGCATTCGCTCTGCGGGGCTGTGCTGGGGGGCCGTGCACACTCTGCCTCCCCAAGGGCCACCTGCAGGTCACACCCAGCCCCTTTTCCTGGGAGCTGAGACTCAGATCTGCTCAGACCCGCTGGGGTGGGTCAAAGATGCACCCCGACCTTCCCGTGGGTGGGAATCTCTGTGACCAGGAACAGGAGCCAGGAACGGCCGCAGCTGGGCCAGGGCAGGCTCAGGCTGGAGATCAGGGAAAGGTTCTTCCCCCAGAGGGTGCTGGCACTGCCCAGGCTCCCCAGGGAATGGGCACGGCCCCGAGGCTGCCAGAGCTCCAGGGGCGTTTGGGCAGCGCTGCCAGGGGTGCCCAGGGTGGGCTTGTTGGGGTGTCTGGGCAGGGCCTGGGGCTGGGCTGGATGATCCTGGGGGTCCCTTCAGCTCAGGGTGTTCTGTGATCCTGCCAGGGAGGAGGCAGCGTTTTTTGCAGCAGCGCCATGCTCACCCCATCAGTGAGCAGGAGACACCGCAGGCACTTACAGCCTTCAAGAGCTGACAAGCTGGTGAGAATGAAAAGTTCAAAACCGGTGCTCGGGACGTGTAAGTGTCTGTGGAACCAAACTGCCATTTGGGTGGGAGCACGCGTGCTGGGCCCCGTCTCCTCCCGCGCCGCACGCCGCCAGAAAAGGTCACCCTTCAGCAGGCTGGAGTCACCCAGCCTCCCCTGGGTGGGCGACGCGGCTCTCGCTCCTCTTAATGAGGTGACCTTCGCGGCAGCGGATGCCTGCACTGCTCCCTGAAGTGTCGACAGGTCAAATTAAGCAGGTGTTTTATTCTGCCCCGTCTCCGGCTGTCGAGGAGCGGAGCGCGAGACGGACAGAAATGAAATGAAGGTGTCGCTGGCTTTCCTCCCTCCCTGTTTTATTTCACAGCCCGGACATGACTGACAGGTTTCTGGGATGTTTTGTCTTGGGGTAGGATCCATCCAGCCCCGGCCCAGGGGCGGGCGGAGGGCGTGGGGGGCTGTGTGGGTGTGCCGCGGGTCGGAGGGGCTGCACCAAGGGGGAACCAACGCTCCCCACCTCCTCTGCAGCCTCCGGAGCAAGTGCAGGGGTTGAGGGCTGGAGCCCCTCTGGAGTCGGGCTGGGAGAGCTGGGGGGGCTCAGCTGGAGAGAAGAAGGCTCCAGAGAGGCCTCACAGTCCCTTCCAGGGCCTGAAGGGGCTCCGGGAGAGTTGCAGAGGGACTGGGGACAAGGCCTGGAGGGACAGGACACAGGGAATGGCTTCAGATTGGAACAGGGGAGATTTGGGTGGGATCTTGGGCAGGAATTGTTCCCTGGGAGGGTGGGGAGGGGCTGGGCTGGAATTCCCAGAGCAGCTGGGGCTGCCCCTGGATCCCTGGCAGTGCCCAAGGCCAGGCTGGACACTGGGGCGGGGAGCAGCCTGGGACAGTGGGAGGGGTCCCTGCCATGGCAGGGGTGGAAATGGGGGATCTTTAAGGTCCCTCCCAACCCAAACCATTCTGGGATTCTGTGATTTCTGAGTTGCTTTCGCTGCTGGGGAAGACTCTGCCCCTCCATGCAATGTGCCAGGCACTGCCCTAAGCCCTATAAAAAGGTCAAAAGCAGACCCTGCTGCACCAGACTGCTCAATCCCCCCTGGAGCTGCTCTGCCCTCACTCCTGGAGTGGCCCATCCCAGCCTCATGCTCTGTTTTGCCACCTGGGGATCGCAGATATCTCAAAAAGGCCTTGGGCTCCTGCTCGCCTGACCCACAAGGCCTTTCCTGGCTTTTGCCCAACCCAAACCCCCTGACTTGGCTCTTCCCAACCGCACAGGGTTGCACTGACCCTTCTTCACTCAACCCTGGTGCTGTCAACGTCCCCAGATGCCGTGGCCCTTTGTAGATGTGCCCTCTGCCAGACAGTGGGGTGTTTGCAGCCCCAGGAGGGAGGAGATGGCAACCGAGCTGAGCCTGGACCAGGGACGGTTCATGGGACACGCTGAGGTGGCAGCTGGGCACACTGGGAGCCTGTCCTCACCAGGTCCTGTCATCAGTCCCAGGCAGAGCGTGGGCAGTTAAATGTAAGAGCAAGGCAGGAGCATCAAAGCCGATCTCTGGCCACACTAAAGGGAGTTTCTAGGATGGTTCCTGCCTTTTACAGTGGTCAGGGGCCTCTCCTGGGTTTATTGCAGGTCCGACTGCAGAACTTGTGCTTGGCAGGGGGGACAGGGAGCTGTGCACATCCAGCCAGGGGCTCACTGGAAGCCAGACACAGCGACAGCCTGGGGGCATTTAGGCCTTACGCCAGTTTAAAAGTGGGTAACAAACTGCTCTGGAGAGAAACAAAACGTGGGAGCTCCTTCCATCCCTTCAGGAACATCCACCTAGCCCTGGGGCACATCTTTACAGCTTCGGGCCGGACCAGGGCCGTGGCCGCGGCACCAGAACCAAGCCAAGGGGCAGGCAAGCATCAGGGGTTGGGATGGCAGCCTGAAGCTTGGAGCAAGGACGGAATCCACCTGCGGCGTGTTCGTCACTGTCCAGTGCTCTCCAGAGGGACACGTCCCACTGCAGGCTCCTTCCGTGGCCATCAGCCCCTCGTGCTGGGGGCCACGCTGGGGCAGGAGAGGCTGGAGAGCAGCTGGGGCCGGTGGAGCGCAAACAGCCAAGCGCAGGGCGCTGTTACGGGGCTGTCCCTGGAGCACAGGGGGATCCCTCAGGGGGATTTGTCCTGCCACAGATTCCCCTTGTCCTGGGTTATCTGTATTCTGATTCCCAACCTCATGAGCTGTTGAAATCAGGTGTGGCAATGCTCCCTGCCTCCTCCCTCTGGGCTATCTGCTGCTAATGGGCCCAACAAGGCCTTGCCTCATGACCCATGGATACCTCATGGATAACTCAATCCTGGACCATCTCCTGTTACTGGGCCCATCACTGCCTTATCTCAACCCTCACCATCCCACTGTGAGACGCTCCGCCCGGGGGAAGGAGCCCAGCATTCCCACCTGGATAAAAGGTTGAGATTTTGCAACAGAGACAGAGCCTTTCCCACTGGGTCCCCAGAGGACAGGAGCTACACAACCACCACTGGACCTTCTGAGGAAAACCAGACCTTTTCTACAAGATCACCACTTCAACAGGATTACATCTGCCAATTCAGGAGGGCTGCAGCCACCGTTTAATCGGACTGATACCAACTCCCTGTGACAACAGGGTGTCAGGGTATATTTCTGACTCTGTCAGTGGTTTGTTTTGTTTTGTTTTGTACTCTTGCATTTGTTTTTTTCTTTTTCCTTTTTCCTAGTAAAGAACTGTTATTCCTATTCCCATATCTTTGCCTGAGAGCCCCTTAATTTCAAAATGCTAATAATTCGAAGGGAGGGGGTTTACATTTTCCATTTCAAGGGAGGCTCCTGCCTCCCTTAAGCTGACACCTGTCTTTTCAAACTGGGACACCCCTCCACATCTCAGCAGAGCAATGCTATATCCCAGAGCACAAACCCTGGGTTTCCAGAGTGCAGGGCTGGAGGATGGAGCCCTCCCCTCCCTGAAAGCAGCAATGGAGCCCCTGGGCACTGCTGAGCTGGGGACCCGGCAGAGACAAGCGGTGGAGGGGAGCAGCTCCTTCCTATTGCAGCCACCCTTATTCCTGTGGCAGTGGGATTCTCCTGCCAGGAGAAGCCATGCAGGACATTCCTCGCCCAGAGAGCTGAATCTGAAACGGCCCGTTCCCGATCCACAGGGCTCCCCACTGAGTCAGGATCTGCAGGCACACGCTGCGTGTGCAGCCAGGGAATTCCCTGAGCAGGGAACATGGACCCATGTCCAAAAACCTGATTTGCACAGGGCTGGACACGCCAAGTCGCAGGAGAGCCGCCAGGGGCCCTTGTGGCATTCGCATTGGCACAACCTCCCTGGCATCCAGCAGGGAACAGCCCTGGCACCTCCAAGACTCCAGTGCCCAGCTGTGCCCAGCTGTACCCAGCTGTGCTGACAGAGGCGGCTCAGCACCGAGAACCCGTCTCTGTCCAAAGGAATTCCCACGAAGAGAGCACCAGCCCCTGACCGCCTCTTCCACCACAAACGAGCTGCCTAAACGTGTCTACAAGCCGGGAGGAAATTCTGCCTCCTGGGCTGAGCTTAAATTTTCACCTTCTTCAAAGACCTGGCTGCAGGGCAGAGATGACCTTCCCGGAGGGGATTCTTGTGAGGCCATTTCTGGAGGGAGAAAAAGCCATTGAAACCACAGCATGGAGACACCAAAATGCCCTGGGCTGCTGTTGAGCCTGTGATGAGCTGGGCCAGCTCCAGCCCCAGTGCACCTCACCCCTTCCCTCACCAAAACGTGGCTCTTTCGATGGACTGTGGTGCTCCCTGGACAGCCCAAGCCACCCTCCCTGCCTGGGCTTTGTCATCCTGCCCACTCAGCGTCTGTTTTCCACGTGTGCTTCACCTCCCCGCCCCAGAGCACCTGCCCTGGCCTCGGCACCATCTCCCAAATCCCCAGCTCCCTCACCCCAGGCTGGTTTTTGTCCCTCATCCCAGCACCCAACAGACTGGTGAACACCTTTGGGCCTGGGGGTGGAGTGCTGACCTTCGGAGGGGCAGGATGTGTGTGGTGGCTGCCTTGGCTTTGCACTGGAGGCAGCCGCGGGAACCTGCACAGGAATGTCACCTTGTCACAAGGGAGACAGGGACATCCCTGCAATCATGGCGGGGAGATTTAGGCTGGAGATCAGGGAAAGGTTCTCCCCCCAGAGGGTGCTGGCCACTGCCCAGGCTCCCCAGGGAATGGGCACGGCCCCGAGGCTGCCAGAGCTCCAGGGGCGTTTGGGCAGCGCTGCCAGGGCTGCCCAGGGTGGGGTTGTTGGGGTGTCTGGACTGGATGATCCTTTTTGGTCCCTCCCAGCTCAGGAAATTCTGGTTCTGTGCTCCTCTGGGCCCCACAGGGCTTGCAGGAGCTGCTCCGGGCTCCTCCTGTGACGGCGTCAGGGGGAGATGAAAAGGGCCGGGGGTGCAGCAGCAGCCCGGGCTCTGCGGTGTTCCCTCCCAGGGGGGTGGGGAGCGGCGTGGGTGAGGAGAGGCAGGAGACGGCAGCGGCAGCCAGAGCAAATGGTTCTTTATTTTATCTCCAGGATAAAAAGGAATAGGGAAGCCAGGTTCCTAAGATGAGGTGCCTTCATCTCGCTGCACAGCGTTTGATCATCCCCGATGTTTTACAAGGAGGTGTATGGTTGAATTATCATTAGAGGAGGTGATGGAGCTGAAGAGTAACAGAAAACTTCCTCCATGGCGACCTGGACTCCTGTTCTGTGCCTGCAGGGAGCAGAGCAGGAGAGCCCAGGGGCTGGCACGGCTCTCAACCAGGGCCCAGGAGGCAGGAGCAGCTCCTGTGGAGGCTCTGTCCCCGAGCTCCCCTGTCCTCTCCGTGCTGGGAGGGGGCTCTGGAGCTGGGGACAGCAGCCCTGTCAGGGAGCACGGTGTGTGCCCGGGTACCTCGGAGCTGTCAAACCCAGGAGAGGCTGACGGTCGATCCCAGCACGCTGGCGTGGGGAAACAGCCCAGCCCAGCGTGGATCCGGGTCAGCTGGGATAGCGAGGGGATCCCGGGAGTGGCTGGGGTCCAGAGCACTGGCGTGTGGCAACGAGGACAAAGGGATCTTGGAGCCAAGGATCCCGAGGCTGGGAGTGCTGGCATCTCCATCAGAGCGGGAATTCTCGCCTCTTTTTCCGCATCGGTGCCCCTAATCACCCATCCATCACCCATCCCTTCTGTCCTGAGTCCTCCAGCAGGTGTGCGCATGGCTGGCGTGCCGGGGTTGCCAGCGCCTGTTCCGAGTGCGGGCTTGCTTAGCTGTGGAGCAAGTGCCATTTCCAGAGCCTCATTAGTATTTGCATTGTTGCATGGCTGTCTAAGAGAAGCAGCAGCTAAGTGAGCCAGTCAGATCTCGCTAATTTGCATGTTAATGAAGCCCACAGAACGCAGCTTAGAGAGGCTGCCTTGCTAGACCTATACATGCAGGCTGTATACGCTTCGGAGACACAGCAAACACTGTAGGCAGACACCCAGATGGCTGCAGAGACAGACAAACAGATGGCTCCCTACAGCCGAACGGGGTGGGGGAGGCTCTGGGAGAGAGCTGGGGTGAGGCACTGGAGGGAGGGAGGAAGGAAGGATACCGAGATGGAGAGATGGAGAGATAAAAAATATGAATGGAGAAACAGATTAGTCAAGGATTGTGAACATGCTTGGAAATAAGAATCTCACCATGTGGGGTTTTTTTTAAATAGAAAGGTTGTGCATAATCTCTTTCAGAGCACAGGTCTGTGTCTGTGTCTCTGCACTGGGTGAGGCTGCAGAGGCCGGGTGTCAGGACAGACCTGGCACAGCGGGTGGGGGCTGGATGGACATCCGTGGGGTCTGGCTGCTGTGTGGGCAGCTGCCCAACCCCAGCTCCCAGGGGGCAGGGACTGCCTGGCCTGCCCTCCTTAGCCCTTCCTTGGAGGATGGGACAGTGGCAAACAAGGCTGTAACTGAAGGAGAGATGGAGAGAAATAGGTACATATTTACGTAAATTTCCAGTGCGAGCGGATGGGGTTGTGTGTCAGCCACGAAAGGCAGCAGGCGCAGCTCGCGGGGGAGCTGGTGAGCGTGGGTTCATCCTGCCCTGGGAGAGGGGCTCACCCCACCCCAGACAGTGTCACACTGCCAGCCTGGGGAGCCAGCGTGCAGAGCCAGCAGAGCCCCTGCTCCAAGCTCTGGTGGCCCAGCTGGGACATCCTGCATCCACACCTACACCTCCGCGGGGCCAGCACCACCAACACTGCTCCCGAGCTGGGAGAGAGAGTCTGGAGGGAGAGCACATCTCCAAAAACCCCATCTCCTGGTGGACTGGGGCTGGGACTCCACCTGAGGTGACGCTGGGCCAAGAAGTCAGTGCTGTCCCCCTTGCCAAGGAGTCGCTCTTCCCAGCAGTGCTCGATGTGGGCCTGGATAGGTTTGGCTGCCCCGGATCAGCAGGATATGAACTGGAGCCACCAGCCAGCCCACCACAGACACCTGTGGGACTGATTCGCACAGCCCATCCCTCTCCTGCCTTTATTTGCCCCTCCTTGCTGTGTCTGTGAGGTTTGTGCCACGCGGGGGTGAGGCACAGGCAGCAGGGGCAGACAAGGACCCCGCACCGGGCAGGGACAGCCCTGCAGCTCTGCAGCCACGGCCAGAGGGAACACACGGACCTGCAGGGCTGCTGTGGTTCGCCATCCTGCCCGAAGGTGTCAGAGGCTTGTGGGCATCTCTGGGCACTCAGGCTCACCGGGAGAGGAGGTCAGACCCTGAGCTGCTGCCGTGGTTAAAATCAGGCTGCCCTGGAGCCCGGGTTTGCTCAGCCTGGGTGTTGGAGGGCAGGCAGGGCTGGAGCCAAGGCGCTTGCCCAGTGGCCACTGCCTCCGCCCTGGCCTCAGCCTGGCTCGCCCGGGCTCTTTGGAGGCCGCAGTGCCGCGCAGGGGTGCCGCAGGCAGCGGGAGCCCACGCCGGGGAGCGAGGGAGCGCTGGGCTCCCCTCCCTGCCGCTGTGCCCGAGTGCCCCGGAGCTGCAGGTGAGGAGGAGCAGCTCCTGCCCGGGATGGGGCTGGCACGCAGCTCGGTGCCAGCACTGCCGGCTCTCACACAGCTCGGCTGTCTGACACGTCAGTCAGCGCAGCCGGGCCCCTGCCATGCCCATTAACCACGGCGCTGATGCGCGGCGGCCCCGAGCCCTGACAGCGCCTGCGGAGCAGCGTGACAGGGCCGGGACGGGCAGCGGGGCACAAATTACAGCTGCCCCCACTGAGCCACACGCAGCCCCCCCGGAGCATCCCAGAACGGGGAGGGACCGCGCGGCCCCGTCCCGCTGGGCTCGGTACCTCCTCGCACCCCGCTTTGGCATCTCCAGCTGGGAGAGCCCACGGACCCGCGGGACAGCGTTAATTCACGGCAGCGATTGATCCTGCGCCCTCGCTGTTCTCACACCCCGCTCCGCGGGGCCGGGGAGCCTCGGACACAAAGTCCCCCGAGCTGTCAGGGCCACGTCCCGTAATCGAGGTGATGCCCTGACAATCCGGCCCTGTTCTGCCGGCCGGATTTGTATGCTGCGGGGAGCTCCAGCGCCGTGCTGCTGTGGGAATCGGGGCAGTGGATTAGAGGCCATTGAGGTGGGTAATCCCCCCGCAGCACAATGCAGGAATTTGGCTGGTGGGATTGCTCGGCTCAGGAGGGATCCGCCTGGGCTTCGGGTGCGTTTCAAAGGGTCCCTGTCAGCACCATGGGACACGACCAGCACGGTCGGTGATTATCCCTGGAGCAACAACAAGAGCAGGGAAAATAAAGATGAAAGGACCTGGGGCGATCCAGCCCTGGCTACAGACAGCCCCACACCTGGCTCCGCGGGAGAGAGGGAGGCGAGGCAGGACTTCTCGTGTGACCCTTGGCCATTGGGCTGGGCAGGGGCGGTGACTCGGGGTGGATGGGTGGTGCGGAGCTGGGGAGGTGTCCCGGGCATTCCTGTGTTGGCTTCCTGGAGTTTATCACATCTTTGCCTTGATTACCCAGGGCCACGTTGGGCAGACCCTGGGCTGCAGAGGCTCCTCCCCAAATTCCCACATCTCTCAGAGAGCATTGCTGGCACCCCGGGTGTGCAAGGTGACAGCTCTCTTACCCACAGACACCTCTGTTCTCTCCTCCTTCAAGAGTGCCCACCTTGGACCACTGACAGCATTTTCCCAGCATTTCTGGGTGGCTCCCGGGAAGTTTCCGTCTCTGTTCAGAGGGAGCAGCGCTGCTCAGGAGCCTGTGTGCCCGCACAGGTGGGTGCTGAGCCGTGGCACCGCAGGGCTGTGCACACACCGTGCGTGAGGCCACCGGCGCCTGCACGGGGAGAGAGGGTGACAGCGGGGATGTGCTCAGAGACGCCCACCGAAGGACCAGCCACTGCTGGCAACATCTCCCCTGGTTACGCCGCAAGCTTGCTTTTGTTTCCACACCCCTCAAGACGTTTATTAAGGAAGTTTCAAGCTCACAAGCCCAGCGAGTGGATGCAGATGCCGAGAGCAGCTGCACCCGCCAGGTCTCTGGTTTGCAGGCCAGGGCTCTGCAGGGCCATCACGTGGGGAATCTTCACTGCAACCCACTTTGGGATTTTGGAGCCTTCTTTCCATCCCACAGGAAGGAGGGAAGAGCTTGGACTTGTGGCTGCTCTTCCTCCTGTTTGAGCACTGCAGCTGCATGGCCGTGCCCTGACTGCCCTGGGTGAAATGAGGCCCTGGCCCTGGACACCCAGGCCCTGGCACAGGGGGGTTGTTCCTAAACGGGGGCTGAGAGAAGCAAGATGTGTTGTGCCCACTGTGGCTGAGACTGGGAAAGTGGGAGCTCTCTGTCCTGCAGACTGGGAAGCTGGGAGCTCTCTGTGTCCTGCAGACTGGGACCACATCAGCCCTGAGCTCCTGCATGGTTTGGACGTCTGATGCTGGTGCCTGGCAGGAGAGCTGAGGTGCATCATCCCACCACTGGAGCCAGGCTTTCAGGCACAAGTGTCTCTAATTACTAATTAGCTGATGAGGGTTTATTATGTCTTAGCGCAGCTCTCCTGTTGCCTGTGGCACTTACCGGCACACGGGAGGAGAGGGCTCGGTGCTCCTGTTGCTCACACGTGTGCCGGGGTTGCTGTGCAGGGACAAGGGATCTTCTGAGCCGGTGATCCCACAGTGGCACAGGGGCCAGAGCTGTGAAATCCATCCCATCAGGAAAGCCCAGCCCCGTGCTGGCTGTTTGTCCTGGATCAGCCCAGCTCCACCGTTCTCCACCCACAGGGGCTTCTGCACGTGGGACACCTCGGCCACATCGAGCCCTCAGCAGGGCTTCTCCAGGCGAGGATGGGGAAATGAAGGAGCTGGCACCCTGCTCCCGAGGAATCCTGCTCCCAGCTCCTCTGCACAGCCAGGAGGGCCTGCAGGAGCTGCAAACCAGCTGTGCTGTGTCCCACAGCTCCCACCGCCGTGCCAGCCCCAGGGAGGGGTCCCTGCTGTGACCCCAGCCCCGGCTCTGCTCCCCGGGCACACGGGGAGAGGCTGTGCCAGCCGCAGCCGGGACCGGGCCGGGCTGACCCCGCTGCTGCCTCAGCCCGTGCCGAGGGAAGGGTTAAGTGCGATGGGGAGGCTCTGACATTTTGCTAATGCGCTGTGTTAATTGATTCGCTCATTTCCATTTGTTCCTGTTAAAGAGAGACAGATGAGAGTGGTCCTGCAGTGCAGCGCCTTGGCAGGGAGCGCCTCCGCTGCGTGCAGATGTGCTCCGAGCTCGTTTGTTACCGTCAGGCCCCCGAGCTCCCAGCCAGCCTGGGCATCCCGAGCCCGGCTCCTGCAGGACCAGGGGACTCCGGGGCACACCCCCAACATCCCTCGCAGGGCACCACGGGCCCCGTCTCGGTGCCACCTGCACGGGCTGGGGAGGGGACGAGCTGCGCTGGGATGGAGAGAGAAAGCCAAGCCAAGGGGCAGCAGCCAGTCAGGAAAACTCGTGAACCAGGAGAGAGCTGGATGCCTTCATTCTGCACAGCCCTGAGAGGAGCAGCAGCCATTGCCACACCGGCAGCTTCTGGTGTAGAGCAGCAACAGGTACCCAGCCCATGGTCAGTCACAGAGTCACAGAGTCATGGAAGGGTTTGGATGGGAAAGGACCTCAAAGCCCATCCAGTGCCACCCCTGCCATGGCAGGGACCCCTCCCACTGCCCCAGGCTGCTCCCAGCCCCAGTGTCCAGCCTGGCCTTGGGCACTGCCAGGGATCCAGGGGCAGCCACAGCTGCTCTGGCAATTCCAGCCCAGCCCCTCCCCCCCCTCGAAGGGAACAATTCCTGCCCAAGATCCCATCCAGCCCCCCCCTCTGGCAGTGGGAAGCCATTCCCTGTGTCCCGTCCCTTTTAAATTGTCTCTTTCCATGTTTCTTGTTGGCTCCCCTCGGGTGCTGGAGGCTGCAATTAGGCCACCCCAAAACCTTCTCTTCCCCAGCGCTTGTTCCAGTCCAGGTTTCCCAGCACTCTCCCGGCTCAGCCAGCTCCGGTGAGCTCCAGGACCGCTATCAGCAGCTCCGGAGGTGAGAGGTGGGGGCCGGGCACAGGGACTGTCCCTCACACACAGCACGGTCCTGCTCTCCACGCCCCCTCTGGCACATCTGCAGATGCCCCGGGGTGAGCAGAGGTGCAGGAGGCAGATCCAGGGTGGGGCTGGGGCATGGCTGCCCCTGCTCCCACCTGCAGCCCTGGAAATGAGGGGCTGGCAGGCAAGAAACCCATGCCCTGCCCTCGCCCTGCCCTCCCCCTCGGCAGCCCACGCTGGGCAGGCAGAGCTGTCAGCCCCGAGCCCCTGCTCATCCCTGCAGGGCCCGGCTACCCAGGGTGTGATGCTCGGTGACATCCCAGCCACCTGAGCAAACACCTATTTTTCCCGTTGAAAAGCGCAATTATGACAAGAATCAAATTCCTGCGGTGAGAAAGCTCAATTTCAGTCAAAATGTTTATTAAAAACATATTTGCTCTGCACCTTTTCACTGCCAAAAGAAAAGCGTCTCCTTCCAAGTGTTGTTATTTGCTCGGACGTGCCCACAGAAGCGGCGTCTCCTGCAGGCCTGGGAGGGGGTGCAGAGGCTGTGCCCGTGATGGGAGCAGCACCTGGGCACTGCCAGGGCTGCCTCNGGTCCAGCCTGGCCTTGGGCACTGCCAGGGATCCAGGGGCAGCCACAGCTGCTCTGGCAATTCCAGCCCAGCCCCTCCCCTCCCTCCCAGGGAACAATTCCTGCCCAAGATCCCACCCAAATCTGCCCTGTTCCAATCTGAAGCCATTCCCTGTGTCCTGTCCCTCCAGGCCTTGTCCCCAGTCCCTCTGCAGCTCTCCTGGAGCCCCTTCAGGCCCTGCGAGGGGCTCTGAGCTCTCCCTGGAGCCTTCTCCTCTCCAGCTGAGCCCCCCCAGCTCTCCCAGCCCGGCTCCAGAGGGGCTCCAGCCCTGGGAGCAGCTCCGTGGCCTCCTCTGGACACACTCAACACCTTTCTTGTGTCTCTTTATCTCACCCCAGCACAAGTCCCTGGGCCAGGTTTGTGTAAAGCCAGAGAACCCTCGCCCGGGTGGGGACACTCGGTCAGCATCACCTGGAGAGGCTCCAGCGGGGAAATGAGTCCTGAGCTTTGCCTGTTCTTCAGGAGGTGTCAGCCATGGGCACCTGTGCCCGGGGCTTCTGCATCTTCACCCTGTGGGCAGCTCTCTGTCCCGGGGAGCCCCTCAGGGGCGATGTCTCTGCTGCAGGACGGGGGATCAGAGGCACGGGCAGCCAGTGCAAGGCAGAGACGGAGTTGCTCAGGGCTGAGCGTGTCCTCGGGGAGGGAACAGCAAAGCCCCGAGACAAACTGTGCCGCAGCATTTCCCTGGAGAAGGACAGCAGGGCCCTGGCATGCCCCAGTTTGAGGGTCCAGGTCACAACTGGTCCAACGGAAATCCAGTTAACTCATCTTTGCTCTGTTTTGGACCGAAGAGGCAGAATTTTCCCCTCAGCAGCGACCACGTGAGGTTCTCTGTGAGGCTCCCAGCACCTTTGCCCACGGGTGAGGGTCACCGACTGCCCAGCAGTGACTCTGGGGTCACAGGCTGCCTGTTCTCTTCTGGATTCTGCTATTTTCCACCCCACCGTGAGAAATGGGCACCTTTTGGTGGCACTGGGTCAGCTCGTGCTGCCAGCAGTGCCCGAGCTGAGGCCCATCCGTGCTGGTGGAGGGCGCAGGGACAGCCTGGGTGGCCTCACGCAGGTGGCATCGCAGGGCAGCCTCAGCTCGTGCTGAGCTACAGGGAGGGCCCAGCCTGGCACCCGGAGCAGGACGGAGGGAGCAGGAGCCCAGCCCGGTGCCCTGCACAGCCTCGCACAGCGCGGGGCCTGCAGGGCATTCATGGGAGGAGCTGCCCAGATTCCCTCTGCTGCCTCAGCACGGGGCTGATCCTCCCAGCTTCCTTCCTCCTCTCCCCTGCTGGGAGGGAATGTGCAAAGAGAGGACTTGGGGAGCTCGTGTCCGCATGAAATCTGCTCCAGAGCTGCCCTGCTGCAGGGCTGCTGAGGGCTCTGCCCCGGGCTGTGCCCTGGCCTGGGCAGGGTGCTCAGGGGCCCCTTTCCTCTCCCGACTGCTTGCTGTGGTAATTCCTCCTCCTCTGGGCCGAGCGCTGGGGAGCAGCTGCCAGCCAAGGCCCTGCGAGGGGAGGAGGAGGCGGCTGCAGCTCAGCGGGGCAGAGCTGCTGAAGCAAATCAGGGGTTTTTCTGCGGGGCTGTCCCTGAGTCTGAGTGAAGTGCGAGCCCTGAGGCCGTGGGAGCTGCTCCCGGCCATGAAGGAGCAGGGATTTCCCTGGCAGAGCCCTTTGCTGGGGCTGGGGGCTGCTCCGGGGCCGTTCCCCGGCCAGCAGTGCCCCTGCCTCCCCTCCGGCCTCACCCAGCTCGCCCTCTGCTCCACAGCTGCCTTCTGCCAGCCCTTCCATCTCCAGCTCTTCTCCTAGGAGACCCCAGTTTTTCCTCCTGGGCTGGCTTTTGCCAGGCTCTCCACTTGTTTAGCATTTCTGTTCCTAAAATCACTTTAATCCAAAAGGAAGAGTAATTGCCTCTTCCATTTAGGTAAAATGTGAGATCATAAACTTGCCCATCAGCTGCAGCAAGGTCAGGAAGTGCCTGGAAAAGGCAGGAGGCATTTATTGCTTCCAGAAGAGCAGACTCCACTCCCTCTGGTTTCTGCATCCCCACCCTGATGCCTCCAGTGAGATCTCACTGGAGCTGGGTGGATGCAGCAGGAAAAATTGGCTGGAATTGGTTAGGAGAGGAACTAATCTTCTTTTTTTTTTTTGAGGGGGAGGCGTGGGGCCGAGCATCCCCTGGCGAGATTTGTGCCGTGCCAGGCTCTGCAGCGCTCGGGGCTGCCCCGGGGGTGAGGTGCAGCGGGGCAGGGTCATCCCTGGGCAGCGCGGCTGCTCCCGCGGGAGAGAGGAGCCTGCCGGGGGCACCGGGG
>WEIT01001714.1:37331-71778 GCA_013389985.1 Dryoscopus gambensis | reverse complement strand
AGGTAAATTAAATTTTAGAGAAAGAAAAGAAAATAAAAAATGGTATAGCTCAGCCATATGTAGGAAGACATGAGTGCTTGCACATGTACATTCTTTGTCAGTATAAGAATTATACCTAAATATATGCAAACAGATCAACTCACACACACATTCCTACAGTCATACAGGAGTATTAGCACGGGCATACATATTTGCATTCCTTGTTCATCATATGAAATTATATATGGCATACACTATATCATATACATGATATACCTAGAAATCTTTTAGTCTAGCATCACTGGTTTTTAGTAATTTTCACAGTTTATTTCTGCCAGAATATGGTGTTTCTGAGAGTAATAGAGAGTCTTACTGGGTAGTTGGGGGTGGTGTACCTCCTAAAAGCACACATATTTGCCTTTCGTTAGAATGCATTTTCATCTCATCCCAAACTTACTAACAAGCTTTTTGAAGTATGAAATTCTTCATAGGGATTTTTAAGAATGAAATGAAAAACTTAGAAATATTAAATTCATTAAGAATCTGTCAACAAAACACAACAACTAACACCTATTTATCTTCTGGCTCCTGTTTACACATTCATACATGATAAAGAGAGAGTGGAAAAACCAGCTGAACTGATTTCTTGGTTAGGTTTCTTCCCATCTACCCCTACAGGTTATATCTTGCCATTAAGATAAGATTTTTGGGATAAGGACTATCTATTGTCTCCATATTTGTGTGACAGCCAGCAGAGTGACTACTGCAAAACACAGCAAAAGACAAAACCTCTACTCACAAGGCCATAGTTAGATGAATGCAATAACAGCTGCTCTGACTTAGGCCAACAGTCCATATTCCAAGACATTCGTATCTTGTGTCCATCAGTATCCCCAGGTAAAAATCCAAGGGAAGAACAAGCATATGCAGTCCTTTGCATATTCAGACTGTTATTATTTTCAGCTCAAGGATTTCCTTATCTTGATGAGATTTTCCTATTTAGTAATCTCCAGGGGGCAATTCTTGCAAGCATTTGTCCAGCTGCCCATTGATATCATGCAAATTTTATGCACAACGTCCTCTGGCAAGCTGTCCCACAGGTCCTTCACTCGTCATATGAAGAACCATCCTCTTTAGTTAGTTCTGAACCTGCCCCTTATGTCTGAACATGATGGCCTCAGTTCTCATTTTTGGCAAAGAAAGTGAGCTGACAATCTTCATGTCACCCAAAATTATATAAGCTCCACCAAACTCTCCCTAAGTTTCTTCTCAAGGCTGAGGATCTCCAGCCTATGAAGCTGCTGTTCATGCAGAAACCATTTCTGAAAAAAGGGAAACATCCTTGTTGCCCTTTTGTGGACCTTTTAAAATCCTAATACACCCCAGAGACCATTTTATAAGTAGGGCTGGGAGTGCTTTTCCTTATGTGCATCACTTTACATATATCTACATTGCATTTCATCTATCGTTTTATTGCCCGGTCACTCAATCTTTGAAATACTTCACAGTCTGCCCTTGTCCTACAGGTCTGAATAACTTTGTGCCATCAGCATATTTTCTTATTTTATTGCCCGCTTCCTTTTCCAGGTAATTTTTGACATTTTCTCTGAGGCAGTGCTGGCTTAACCAGCTTATACCTGCTTCACACCCTCAGCACAGTTAGAATAGCTGTCTATGACCTGGACTGAGGTGACACAGTGACCTGGATCAGGAACATGAACTGCAATTTTTTTTGCTGGACTATTTTTAAATGGGAAGCTTATTTTTCCACTACCCCAATGCTGAGGTGAATGACCAAGCTTAGCCTATTTAGAGCTTTTCTCTGTTCAAATATCAACTTTAAATGCAACTCTCAACGCATGTAAATCTTCATGCCCACTGTATGTGGTATCCTAGATGATGAATAAGACAAAGCATAGGGAAAAGAAGAACAGGTAAGTGTATCCTACTTGGATTAATCATTGTCATGTGTGTATCATAAAAAACTCCAGTTGGGAAAAAAAAAAAAAAAAAAAGCAGGCCACTAACCAAACTCCATAGAAATGTTAACCAAGAAATCTTATGAGGAAGATAAAAGAAATGTGGATTAAATTGAGAATGGTTGGAGTATGTCTCTAAACATTAGGCATCCTAATGCAGACACTGAAGCTCTTAATTCCAATCTTCCTTTAGCCAACAAAGGTGGGTATTTTTAGGAAACAATTCATAAAATATCTTTTACATACCTACATTAGAATGAATTTCAATGACCATGTTGATTATATCACCGCTAACTGTAAAGAAGTTTGGAAAATTAGTTGAGAAGTAGACATCTGCTGTTTTGGAGCCCACCTTCAGTCTGTCCACCTTGTTTGTGTCTAGAAAAAGTTAAATAATGTATAAGATGATAGCCCATCCATTGGAACTAAAGTTTAAACACCTTGGTTAAACCTTTGGGCAATTTCTCACGATGACTCCCCAGGTCATCTCATTTATCCAAGGTCAACCAAGATAGACATCACAAATAATATGTGCAATTTTTCTTTACTTTTTGCACTTGTCCTGTGCTCAGAATTCCTGGCATGAGCTCCAGGTTTCAAAAAATAAAAATCTACTTCCAAATGGCGACAGCAATCTCAGTGGTAGCTGTTTACCCACAACCATTTGAGAAACATTTGAAAACAGTCACCAAATTGTTTAGTAATAGAGAAAAAAATAAAGGTTGTTTTGTTTGGATTTTTTTTTTTCATTTCCTTCCCTTGCTCAAAATCAATAAGTAAAAGATTTAGAAATTTATGAACTACTGAAAACAAAGGACTGGGATGGAAAACATTATACAAAATTAATTTTAGTGATCACTGTTGCCATGATTGTGATTTACAACACATACCTCTGCTTGTAGTAAGAAAGACATAAAACAGAATATGAAATTAGTTGGAGAGCAATACTTTTTCTCTGTGTTTTCCTGAGTACCAGATTTCTAAAAATTCCCTGGCTGTGACAAGTTTCCTCCTGCAATGCAATCCCATTGTTGGTAGCTTTATTTCCAAATGTGAACAGCATTAGATAGTGTGTCCAAATACAAGGTTAGCTGACCTTCTTAAGGCAAGCAGATGAAGCAGAATAGGATGCTGAAAAGTGGGATAACCTTAAAGCTGTGGGACATCTGGCTGCCTCGTACGTGATGGAATCAAGCAGCTGCTAAAGTGTCATAGGAATGCTCCACAAAGGCACACAGGAATTATCATTCTAGATCAAACTAATGGTACCAGTACCAGATGCTTCAGAGGAAGATGTAAAACTTCCATAATAGGCAATTATGCAACAACATGTTGGAGATGGAAGTTTCTCCTTTAAGTCTCATCCATTTAGTGCATGATTAATATCCTGAAGATTGTGGATTGATTTATGTCCTGGAGAAACCACAGTTACCCTAATAATTCATATAATGGCTAACCCTCTTTTTTTTTTTAATATAAATGAGCTTTTTCTACATGTTGTATTTGTGTATTATTAGGAAACAAATATGAAGAAATATTGAAACCAGCTGAAACTCAAGGAAGAACATAGAGGGAAAATACAATGATGTAAATTAGAATATGGTCAAGAGGCCAGGAATAATCACCAGAAAATGCAATACACGTGTTTTCTCTTTAACCACTTGACAGCATTAAGAATGGTAGACGTATGGCTAACAAAGTACAGGTTGGAGCGTTCAGGTGTGAGTCTGTGGGAATGGGGGGAGTGGGAATGAGCACTGCCAGTTGGCTGGATGAGGCCCCCTTCATTCTCTTCCCTGTGTCAGAGCTGCCAACAGCCCTGTCACCACAGAGGTGAAGCATCAACAAGGGCGCTCTCCAACCCCAATCCTTTAGTCAGTAAAACATATACCTGATTCTGTGACTCTGTGATTAAAATACACCCTTAAGTCCCATTCTTCTCAGAGGCAGAAATTGTATACTCTCATCACATGGCACACAGTCTGGTATTATCTTTGGGCAGCTTTAGTACAAATTGTGACCAGGCCATTGAGCTGCTTCTGAGAGCTGTTAAATGATAGACCAAGCCAGCAGAGTTGTGTTACTGAGACAGCTTCTCTAAGGAGAGCATTAAACACCCATTGGTAAGGGCTGATGAAGTAGACTGAGCAATTTTTTTCTCTCTCAGAGTGTGAGCATGTATTCTAAACTATTTATGTTAAGAAAATGCATGCCAGGATCTGAATGTTTGCTAGGGGTATGACAGGCACACATGCTACAGCTGTGTACATCCTGCTGCTGCCAGAGACTGTATTTCATTTTGAACTACTTAAAGAAGTAGTTTTAAGTTTTATGGCAGCCCACAAAGTGCACCAGTATATAAACACATTCTCATCTGAGAGAGGAGTTTTGGTCCATGCTACCACTTTTGAGTCAGTATAAAATAGTGAGGATACAAATGGGAAATACCCATTTAAACATAAGCAGACTGAATAGCTAAGTCACCCAAGTATTTCTTAGATTATAAAACTGTAAGGAACCACTGTGCTAATCTAACCCAGTCTTTCTAAAAGACATCCTGCTCTGAGCTACAGATTTCCAGAGATAGTGTTTTGCCATAATCCTTGTTAAATTGTTCCAGAGGTTAATCATCTTCTTCATAAAACTAATGCTTTTAAATTGGAATTTTTCCAACTTCAGTATCCATCTACCACATTTTGTTATGTCTTTGTCTGTTGAACTGAAGAACCCCTAATTATCAAATGTACTTTCTCCATGGAGATACTTATAAACTGTGATTATGTCATCTGTTAACCTTTCCTTTGATAAACTAAACAGATTGAACTCATTGAATTTGCAATCCTTGCTTTCTTATCCTCTAACCAGTCCTGTTCTCCTCCATATTGTTCACCTTCCATCCCAAGTTTGCAGGCAACTACATAAGATGGTGAACCCCATAACTGGGCATATTAATGTTGTCACAGCCACACAAAATATGAAGATATAATAGTCCAACTTCTCCTCACTAGTCCAAACATCACAAAACCATATTTGTTCAGTTAAGATTCCCTGTTTATATTTTGAGACCTAACAGTTAGTCAGTTCTAATAAACTCAGTGTGTTCTGTGTTGATTTTTAGTCGTTAAGAGTTTCTTAAAGAAATGCTTGCTGGGTACTCAGATGAATGCCTGGCACAAATCTATGTATATTATACCAATATTATTTACCTTTATTAACTCAGTTTGTAATCTCATCAGAGAGAGACATCTGGTTGGTTTGACAAGAACTATTTTCATAAACTCATGTTGATTGACATTTAATATATTATGCTCTTTTGTAAGTTGCGGTGTCCCAAATGTTATCATTTCATGAGGAATTATTCTATCAGCTATTAAAAGACTAGGTTCTGTCCCTGTGGAAATTCTGTGGGTCATTTTCTATTAACTTGACTCTAACAGATTAAACCTCTCTCAGCCTTTTGTCATATACTATAATGCGACCACCACTGCAAAGGGGCTGCCTTACACAAGTGCAATGAGTGGGATAAGAATGCCAACACTTCACAGCAAATTAAACTAACCAGGTATTCATAACTGAGCCTTAGGCTTCTAGAAAATCAATCTTCTCGTGGAAGAAAAGCTCATTGATCCACAGCCTATGTGAGCATGTTTATTTTAAAAATACCTTAAATACATTATGATAACATAGGTCAGTATAGAAAAAGATGCATTAAACCCAAAACAGTTAGATTTACACAAAGCCTATGTCCCAGTGTTAATACTTTACTAGTAGATATGAAAAATTCCTGTCATTTATTATAAAACACTTTACTCTAGAAACTTCATAAAGGCAACAGAAGTTATAATCAATATTGTAGAGCTGAACTGCAATGGACAGAAGTGTAATAACACAAAATGTAGTCAAAATATCCAAAGTTCACATCGAATGGGTTTGGAAGAAATTGGTAGTAGATTCTAGGGTAAAACTTAGACCATAAGATCAAATTCAAAATGAATTGATGCAAAATTACTACTGAGTTTTCCCTGGTGTTCTGCAATCCCAAGATTAGGTCAGTAAGAGCACTGCACTTTAGACCACCGTAGCCTCTAGTCTTTAATTTAGGCATCCAGGTTTACTATGTACCCAAAGCATTGCAATGGATAAACCCGTAAGAAGTTCTACTCAGCGGAACTGGAGTTTTTTAAGAAATTACAATAAATACATAAGTTCCACATCCTTTCTCCTTGATCCCCAGGGTCTGGGCACACATTGCTCCCATTGCTGTGCTGATTTCTCTCCAAAAACTAGGCAAAAAGCTGTTTCTATAATGGGTTCTTTTAAAAATCAACTGGAGAAGGAAATGTTATTATTCCTCACCCCTATTTTCCAGAACTTCCAGGGTCTGGAGCAGTCATCTAGAGAATGGTGTTCTGAGTTCAATTCCCTTCTCTGTCTAATTAATTTAAACCCTGTTATTCTAACTACCTAAGGCACTATGTTCGTTAAGAAGGGCTTTAGAGGTTTGCGTTGTTTTTGTTCCCTCATACTGGAGTTCTTCCATTTTATGTGACCCACTTAAACAATGAAATGAAAAAGAACAGGCTGACTTTAAATCCCAGGGTTTAAATTGCTCACGGGAACATGTAATAGTAAAACATTATAATAAATGGGAAAGTTCCCTTGCTCAACCTCTGCTACTTGGTACTTGTTTTCTGTCTTTCTCAGTGAACGTTTAAGATGCTCATAAAAAGCAGAAGAGCTTTGGGATGGGAGAATGAGGGTGTCCACTCCCTCCCACTCAGATTAGTGATAAAGACACATTCCAGGAGATAGGAGATGAAGGCTCAAATCCAGCTAACCTAGGGAGATGCTAAACTTCTCTCCTGGACTGGTGTCCTGATGAAAAAAGCCACTATGTGCATTCCTGTCTCCTGGCTTTATTATTTGCTGGTAGCAGATGAGCTGCTAGGTTTCCTCTAGAAGACACTGATACTGATGGGAGAATCTATGTAAGTTATGGCAAGATGTAGGCCAGGGACAGGTCTTGAACTGTTTTGCAAGTCCGCCTAGAGTAGGAATTTAAGAGAACTGAGGAGGTTTTATCTTGCCAACCTTGAAATGACTAACATGCAATGTGTTTAATATAACTTGCCTAGGATCACTCTGTAATGCCCTGAAGAAATGTACTCTGTGAGAGAGCAAGTCATTACAGCTATCGTATAAATGACACTTTGCACATGTACTTGGTTTGCTCCAGTGACAATAGAAGGGGGATAAACAACCCACTCAGATTAGACATGTCATTTTTAATGGCCCAGTTAAGGCAAAATGAATCCTACTCTTGAAGATATACTTCAAGTTTAAGGAACAACTACTGAAAGAGTTGTGGAGCTAATTTGTAGATCTAAGTACCTGCAATGACCAATCTCATATAACACTCCTGGTTATGCTCCAATCTGTTGTAGTTGGACGGAAGGAAAAAAGAAATCTTGAATATTTTTTTTCACAGAAATTCAAAATCTTCCCTTTAGAATTTACCTTGCAAGTCCTTGCAAGATATGCGATGTGCGGCTCCTCTTTTCTGTCACGCATGCCTTCCCTGTACTTTTCCCTTTGACCCTACCAGCATAATCCCAAGAAAATATTCTTTTCAGGGCTTAACTCCACTGATGAGGTGTGCTTATTTGTGCAAGATGTAATGTACTTTACTAAGCTCCAATTCATTATCAATATCGTTGACCCAAAGCTGACCTGAAGGCATAAGATAAGGTCCAAGACTACCTGGCTAGAACCAATCAAAATTTCTTTGTATTGAAGGCAGCCATGTATTAACTGAATTTTCTGTATCCTTGTGTTATCTCAGTGATCATCAGAAATGTATCTGCTCTGACTGTTGGCCACTGACTGGTAAATTGATTCCTTTCCTGGCTTGCGACAAGTGACCGTAGAGAGTGACTGCACAGATGAGAGATATCTGGAATTTACATTCTCCAGATCTCCTGCATTCTGAGAGAACCTATAATTAATTTTTTTTCTGGGAAACGGGAATAAAACTGAAATGAACATTTTTGATTTTGCTTAAATTGAATTTTTATTTAATAAATTATTCTGACAGAACATTCCAAAATAATGTCTATTCCTTTAGCTCAGGAGACAATTTTTCTGTTCTCTAAAAATGACACAGTATGGCCGAGGTTGTCAAAAAGGCACAATCTGGAGCAAAAAGGACTCATGCACATATTTCACTGTGTTATAGAGGTGTGTTCTGAGATGGTAAAAAAACAGCTGGGTTGTCTACAGCAGCAGTTATCATTGCTCTCAATAGTATCAAGACTGTCCGGTAAGTACCGTACATGCATGGCCAGAGCTAGGGATAAGAAGAAATAAATAGGTTGGGATCAGCTGCTGGAACAGCTTAACGATTTTGAGGAGACCTTATAGCAGTCTTCCAGTACATAAAAGGGGCTTACAAGAAGGCTGGAGAGGGACTTTTCACAAGGGCATGTAGACATAAAACAAGGAGGAATGGCTTTAAACTGAAAGAGAGTAGGTTTTTATAAAATTTTAGAAATAAATTCTTTACTATAAGGGTCATGAGAAACTTGAATATGTTGTCCAGAGAGTATGTGGACTCCTCGTCCCTGGAAGTGTCCAAGATGAGGCTGGATGGGACTGAGTAATCTGGTGTAATGGAAGTGGTCTCTGCCTGTGGCAGGGGTTGGAACTAGATGATATTTAAGGTCACTTTTGTGTTTCTAAGGATCATTGCCAAGACCTATAATTATACACATTAGATTGTTTCACCTGGGTCAATGACATTACCAAGTCTGACAGCCAAGCAAAAATGACCACGTAGCATAGACTTGATTGCAAATCACAGATTTCCTGAACAAAGTACTTTCAAGAACTTTCTCTGCAAATAATCTAGGAGCCTAGCTTGATCTCCATCAACGTTACAATACATTATAACTAAAAACTTAAGAATGCAGAGTTTAAAATTAAATGTACAATGAACTGATTCAGCTGTCATTTTCTGGTTCTGGAAAAATCAGATACAGTACACAGGAAATGCTTCATCTTTCTTCCACCCCCTTCTTCAATTCTAAAGGAAAGTCACGTTTTCCCATATACAGAAAAAAAGAAGGTGACTCATTTTATAACTAAAACAAATATTTTCTTAAACCAACTCTTATTTTCCCAAATATTTTACTGGAGCAGACTTTACAGTTCTGAAGAAGTTTAGTCAGCTGTGCAGATTGACTTTTGAAGTGTAAAATAAACCTTTACTTACCAGATGTCAAAAATATGACTTTGTGAGATAATCACAGGTTTTGTAATAAGTTGGTGGTAGTTCTTTCTAAGTGGAATGAATGAAGTTTTGGTGCCAACTCTTTAAAATAATGACAACATGATTATTAACAATTGACTGGAATCGGAAAAGAAAAATCAACAACAAAACTGTACTTTTTTGTGTGTGTTGGGAAGGCACAAATTGTTCACTAAATTGCATGGAAGTACAACTGTCTTTAATGAGTATGCTATTCCTTCATTTGAGAGCGGTAATGGAGCTGCAATCAAGTGCCCAGAAAGACAACCTTAGGCCTAGTCTTGAGACATCAACCTAAGCTGACCTTTTCCTTAGGCCAGTCTTCCTCTATAGGACCTGGATATCCTGATTCCCTGCTAATTTGATGACAGTTCTAAGACATGACTCATCTCCCATCCAGTCAAAACCAGTTCAGAGCCCCATCTGTTCACATGACTTCTATGTCTGGGGACAGAAAGGGGGATCATCTGCATAAATCATGGGTTTTACCATCTTCTGAGAAAACAGGGCTGCTCCTGCTGTCAGCACAGAGAACAGCACGAGAAGGACATTAACACACCCTCTAAATATTTCACACAGAGACAACCCTTTGCTTTGCTAAACACCAGTAGTGATGACTTGGAAAAGTTGACGCACCTGAGATGAGTGGCACTAAATTTCCCTGCTGGCTGAACCCATTGGTATTTGGCATAGATTCCAGCAAACTTTCCCACCCTCCAAAAATATCCCTGTGGACTGTCATGGTGCCGCCTGGCTGGCTGTGATTGTTCTGCACTGTCAGACAGAGTACATAATCTTGAGCTGGAAACAGAAATGTGGGCTTATTGCAGGATTTGGAGAAAAGTTGAGGGACACTTTTATCTCTGGTGGCCTGACACCAAACTTGCTTGATGGCAATCAGGAGCTGCTCTAGGCAGACCTGAGAGTGGGAGTTTTCACAGAAGCTGGGTTCCCATTCGAAAGGAGCACTAACAAGGACGTGTGTACTGGCTCTTTTCTCACTTGCTGGCCTTGTGCCTGAGAGCCAGACCTGCTTCTATATATATATCAAAACTTTTGAAGTCCCTTGGGAACAGCTATCCTTTGCCAGTGAAACCATGTGTTGCTCATCCCCCTGTCAGTGCTGTATTGCCAGCTCCCAGCCCTACCAGCTGACACACTGCTGAGGCCAGCAGTGGAGAGGGTAGCCAGCCATCCCCACCTGCCTCTTGGGTCACCCAGGGACCAGTGCTCATCAACTCTCCTGCTTTTTCATTAGTGTCCTTCAGACAGGCCCTTCCAGTACTGCTGCTACTCCAGCTCACCTCTATTTTTGTCCATTTTTATTTGGGATCATCTTCTTCCTGCCAGCTCCTCACTGCTATGTCAAAATAATGTATTTTCTTTCCTCTCATCTTCTCCTTATTCCAATTTTCTGCATTGTTTCTCAGATTCCACTTCCAAACCTCAGGTTCCTAACCCTCTGCAGCCAGTTTTATAGCTCACCTGCACACATTACTTTATCTTACATTCTATCCCATAAATACATGCTTGACAGTCCTCTCCACTCTGTTGCTACAGATTTCCCAGTCTATTATATTCCTGAATACTCTGCACAGGAATGAGAAGGATGGAGATGAGGTAGAATCACCCAAAACCTATGTACATTAGTACAAATGCCATTGTAATTCTGATGTTTGAGAGGCCAGCTTATTAGAAAGTGACCATTAATATCCAGACCAAATATTATTTCAAAGCAACTCCTTTCCTCTCTGCCTAAATTCCTGTATTTTTTTTCCCACAGAAACTAATAAAGAAAAAGAAAATACTTTACTCTGTGGAGGGAATTAATGTAGCAGGCCTGCAGTGGCTCTTCTGGAGGCCTCCTCATATACAGTGAAAATCCATGTAAGTCCCCTGTAAATACACACCCTCAGCATTTCTGCTAAATGCATGCTATTTACACAATAGCCCATTACAGCAGCCCATCTGTCAACCCTCTTTCATGGCCACAGGTGGAAAATGAAAAATTCTTTTGAACAGAGCACTGAGGGTCTTTGGAGGAAAGCTTGTTTGCCGCTGTATAGCCAGGCCTCCCACAGAGCCAAGATCTGCAACCTTCTGGGGCTCCCAGCCGTGGCTGGCCTTTAGTCAAACAGTGCCCAGGGCAAGCCAGAATTTCATGCCTTTCCAAAACGCTAATTGATTGGGGATAAACATTAACCTAGAATTTCAGTCGTGCACTCTAGTCCTAAGCATGCTGGGCAGCCACCCAGCTAACCCACCCCTCAGGCTAACCCTACTTCAAGGGTCTTTGTAGAAGACCCAGAAGGTCATGGAAGTTTCATTCATTGTATGGTACAGACAACTACAAAGCATCTCAACATTTTTATTTCTAAGAGCTTCCCTTCAATTCAGAAAATTATTGTGAAACTATGGTGAACAGAAGCAGGGCATGTGCCAAGCTCTGGAGATAGACTCCCTAGTTCAGAGATCAGAGCAACGAAGCAGCACCTCAGCCTAGACTGCGAACTGAGCTCAGGCAATTATTTAGATCACATATGCACTTACAGTGACAGATAATCTACCCGTTCCCTGAACTCTGAGAGACATCTTGCCCTTCCAAAAATGTCGTCACAGGTTCTCAGCAGATCTGGCAAAGAGAAAGTGCAGCTAAAATACCACTGGCCACCGTCCAACTCAGAGCATATAAGCCCTGGGCTCTCACCCCATCCACCAGTGTGAGAATAAAGTTTCTAAGAGGCGGCTAGAAATCAAAGAAAGAATGACAGAGATTTTTGTGACATTCTAAAACCATTTGCTGAGAGCTGCAAGGTTGCTTGTCTCCCTATTTTGTTTCCAGAATGATTCAATTACTCAATTAAAAAAGAAAAAAAACACACATTGACACACAACACAGGATTAAAAAAAAGTCAGCAGCAGCAGACTGTTCTTAAAACCAGGTTATCCCTTGCCTTGGCCATATAGATTGTGACCGTATCTATTGTATTATTTTTCTGATTATTTTTCTTTTTTTTTCTCATTCTACTTTTCATAGAATCATAGAATCACTAACGTTGGAAAAGACCTCCAAGACCACTGATTCCAAATATTAAGCTAGCACGATCATATTCACCAATAAACCATATCCCCAGGTGCCACACCCTCATGCCATTTGAATACTTGCAGGGATAGTCATTCCACCACTTCTCTGGGCAATCTGTTCCAGTACCTGACCACTCTTTCAAAGAATATTTTTTTCCTGATATCTAACCTAAATCTTCCCTGACACAACCTGAGGTCATTTTCTCTTGTCCTATCACTTATTACCTGGGAGAAGAGACCAAGTCCCACCTCACTATCACCTGTATTCAGGTACTTATAGAATGTCAGATAGAATCTCTTCAGGTAGGTGTATAATCCTCTCAAAGTTTGTTCACAATTCTGCATCATCTTTGCTCATCCCTTCTTTCTTTTTTCTTTTCTTTTTTCTTTTCTTTTTTTCCTATTGGAAATTATTATTTCTGAGCCTTCTACCCCAGTTTCATCCTGTTAGAACATGAAACCAGTAACACTGAAAGTAAACTTTTGAACCCGAAGTGTTTGAGCTAGGTTAAAATTAGGTAAAACCATCTGTACACCAAAGGTCCTCCTTATGCTGAAAGAAGAAATAGGAGGAGAAGACTTTGAGAAAGTGGTGCAGATAAACCTTTCATTCTCTGCAGCATCAGAGTAAAGCTGAGGACACGTCCACACCTGCCAGTGCAATACTCTACCTTTGGCTGTTGCCCAAATCCACTGTAAGCAAAAGCACCCTGATATCAACGTCTTGGCTCAGAAGAACTAAGAATCGACATCCTAGAGGCAGAAGAACTACTTAGCACAGGATCCTAACAAAATAACTCTGCCCCTCAGCATGGCTAATTATCAAAGACACAACATTGCCCTGAAAATAGATGAGAAGCCAGCTTAGGAATATCTATAGTGTGCTGTATGTTTCAATATAGATATGCCAAATTCTAGCTACTTTTCCATACAATCCTTCCTGTGAATGCTACTCCCACAAATGTCAGTCAGAATCATATTTCTGACAAAAAGCGCCCAATGACAGCAACTGTGAAGTGTTTGGGAGTCTGCTGCCTTCCAACTTTTAAGTCTTTTTTGTATTTAAGATGTATAGCTGTCAAAAATAGAAGTTTTTCTGTTATTCTTTGTCCTTTCCATCCTTTATCTCACAACTAGGCTCCCACTGATAGTTAAGTTTTCTGCCTGTGGTGCATAAATGCAAAATACTGGGTTATGTGGACAGGAAAGGATTATGTTGTCCATTAGACAACAGAAATTTCATGAAAATGTACAGCCCCAGAATATTCATTTTCATCAACCTAATTGTCCCATCATAGTCCTAAGTGGCTTGTCAATTGTCCATTTTGAACTCCAGGAGTGTTGAGATCTGAGCAGTTGGAGAGAAAATCTGCCCCAGTAATACCTTTTAGGGGAAATAACATCAGATCCATGTGCTTATCCCATTGTGCTTTTTTTTTACGCTCTGTAACATCTTTCAGATGAATAGTTATAGCTTGTAGAAAATATGTTCTGGCTATTTCATATGGTCTTGATCAGTTCTAACTAAGTATATAATGTTGCCTGGGTGCAGCTCAGAGCAGGCTGATGAGCTGTGGTAGAGAATGCTATAATTCTTTTATTTTGGGTCTGCACTGTCTGCTCGCTTTATTTGTAGCTGATGGCTAAATTTCTCTCTTTTACAATTGCTGAAATAGCCTTGAAACAGGAACTGCCTGTAATTGATGTAGTGATGTCTACCAGCATTTGCAGAATCTAAATGACAACCTCCGAACACCAGCTTCATATGGAGTAGTATGTCCAGTTCTGTTTATCCCCATTCCAAAAAGACATATTAAACTTGGTGCAGGCCAGGAAAATTACTCGGAGTTTGGCATGGGGAATGGGTTTCGTTTTAGAAGAGACTGAGAACAACACAAAGTCAGAGGATAGAGACAGACTTAAGCTCTCCTTAGAGTACGATAGTCGGATCACAGCACTCCAGTTCCATACCACAGCTGGGTCACATCTGTCCTATTCAGAGCATGGCAAGGGTGATTTTTTTAGTACCAGCACACAGATGCATGTGGCCTGTTTAGCCTAACAAAACAAAGGTGTGTGAACATCAGTGTTTGGATTCAGACTGATTTTGAAGCAAATTTCCTGATCTGATTGCTTCACTTCACAAAATGGTTGTGGAAGGCATAGGACGGATTCCTTTCAGATTAAATTAATCTAGAACATATGACAAAAGCTCATGTGGTGAGCTTCTGCCACTAATGGAAGCTCAATGGGAGATTCCTCATGAGAGAAAGTGGTGGGGCCGGCACCAATCTCTTCTCTCAGATCACAAGTGACAGGGCCTGAGGGAATTGGGAGGTTTATGCTAGATATTAGGAAAAGTGAACTAAGAGACCCCTTGCTGAGCCTCACTGCCCAGCAAGGTTGTTCCAAAGACTCCTTATTTAAAATTTGCTCAAGCATTTTCACAATGTTCNACAATCTGACTGCTTGTGTTAATCAAGGGATGGAGAAGACTTTGTAGATTTTATGAACTGATTCCCAGGGGGCCATATCCTTTGTCACTTGTCAAAAGGTACATCAGCTCCTGGCACTTCTGTAATCACTGAAGTGCACACAGTCTAGCTGGTAGCTATGCTTAGCAAGAAAATTAGTGCTAGTGCCCAGGACTCTCAGCTGTAACAGGTCTTTACTTGTCCCAGGTACATGCCCTGGGCTGTGCAAAAGAGAAGGACACCTGCTGCTGTGACAGGTACCTGTCAGAGACCCACTCAGAAGAAACATGCTCTTGAATTTCCTAAGGCTAAAGTGGCAGAAATTTGATTCTGGCCTTTCACTGTTTCCCTTAAAATCTTTGTTAGATTATACTTGCTATATAGGGAATTTTGATGAAAGAACCAAGTACACGGATGCATCTGAAGAGTCAGTTCCTCAGCAGCAATGGAAAAATCTCTGAAGTATGCAGAAGACATTCAGTTTTGTGATTAGTGAGCAGGACAGAGAGGTCAGGAACTCTGAGCTTCTCATCTCTCTCACTGTCTTCCTGTGTCCTTGGGAAAGTCACTTAAATTTCTGTGCCTCAGAACCCACATGTCTGAAATGGAGATCATGAAACCTATCCAGTCATTATGATCCGATCATATTTGTAAAGTCACCTCACATCCTCAAATGGTAGGATTTTATGGGTCCTAAGAACCATTAGCGTGGGCTGAAAGATATGCAAAGTAAATAGCTAGAGTTCCACTAGAAGAGTTATTTAAGGAAAATGTGGGTGTAAGCCTAATATAAGTCACGTTCAAGAAGCACACTTTCTTTCATTTTGTTTGAAACACACTTTGTTTCATTATTCATTTCCCACTTGGCATTCAAAATATTTAGAAATGAATAATTTTTAATATTTGTGGTGGTTTTTTCCTGTGGCTGGGGATGAAGTACTTTGTGAAAGTTGGATAAGTTTTAAAAAAGCATAGTAAAAGTCCACAAGCTTTGGAAATTCAAGCACAAACTAATATATTCTTTAAGGGGGAATTTTTTACATTTACTTACCAGCTGTACTTGTGATGAAATTAAAATAACGTGACAACTTGTTTTTCAAAAAATTAGGAACTCCAAAAATACCGCTATGATTGTTGCTTAATTCTGTACAGTTTTTAAAATAGTGTTGTTTAGAATGACCTTCTTAAAGTAAATGACACTGAAGCATGTATCAAGAACAATCTTAGAGAGTTACAGCAAGCACCATGTGTTGGTTCTGCCTGCTGTGTCTGCCCATCTCTTTTAATGCCACAGCTGTTTAGTGCTTGTTCATAATCAGAATGTCTCGCTGATTCCAACTAGAAGCACTAAATCAAGTATCATAGCCAGAATTATCTTGAAAGTGTAGCAACAGTCACCAAAACCTCTGCTCTGCTACCTGGGTTTATTCTACATGTATGAAGGTCAAAGGCTGGCTTGAGGTTGAATGACAGTTGTTCAGGTCATGTCCAAACTGGAGTGGATATGGAGTAAAGATCTGAGACTGAAACCAAGATGTAGCTGGTTCCAGGGCTAGTATTTTGGGACAGGCCTGTAACAAATTCTGGGTAAATTTTAGTTTCATAGGTATATGACCAGTACAAGCAGTGATATGAGGAGAATGTCCCACTCTACTCTGCACTGGTGTGGCCTCACCTTGACCACTCTGTGCAGTTTTGAGCACTAGAACATAACAAAGATTTAAAACTGTTAGAGATCATCCAGAACAGGGCTATGAAGATCGTGAAGGGCCTTGAGGGGAAGCCATATGAGGAGCAGCTGAGGTCACCAAGACAGACCAAGACAGACGAGTAGTTACCGGCCTCCACCTGGACATAGAGCCATTGACACAACACTGACTGTGTTCATCCAACAATTCCTTATCCACCAAATCATCCACCCTTCATATCCATGTTTCTCCAATGTGGAAATAAGTGTGGGACTGAGTCAAAGGCCTTACAGCTATTAAAAAGGCCTAATTTTTTAACCTAAGTAGTTCTACTACTCCATGATTTCTCTGATCAAGTTCATAAGAGTGTACATATGCATGGTTTTGCCAGACTGACAGAAAGACCTGGGGAGAGATAGTGATGAAGCAGATTTAGAAGGATATTGGGGCTTCTTTGTGATAGCACTACTTGTGTCAGTGGAAAAATGCAGCCTATATCTGCAGGAGAAAAAAAGCACTGTTTTTATGAATGTGTAGTTTGTGTGACTGGTATGACTACAAGACACATCTTTTTATTTGTATTTTTATTGTATGATTTGTGATCATGGGGAAAATCAGCAATGAGGTCCTATCAATAGAATGACTTGACACCAATTTACAGTTTTAATGTGATTTTCATAAGGGCTTTGCTTTTTTCTTGAAAAGAATTGGAAGTAAAATAGACTTTTTTCACATTTTTGAAATCAAAGGGGGTCTCAGTTGTATTGGCCTGGTAGAAATCTCATATGCAAGACAAAGTCAATTATGTGTTTCAGATGTCCTTGTGGAAACTCAGCTATTCTTTACGGCACCTGATCTTGATCCAGAAAACATGCTCCTTCTGGTTTGAATTCAACCCAAAGCTAAACCACAGGGAAAGCTGAGGTCCAGAACTTGGAATAAAATACCACTAAAAGGGCACAAGTGCCATTGTTGAGGAATTTCTTTGACAAGTCACATTTGGTTACATCTCAGTAAAATGCCACATCAAATGCCTGCCAGTTACTGTGTGAGTTAAATTTGAAACAATATTCTTGTTACTTTGAGGTAGGGTCAAACAAGGACAAGTTAGGGAAGATTGGGGAGGACAGGCAAGGGTCAAACACTGAAAGCAAACCTCACACACTCAGTTCCCAAAAGGTACACAGGCCAATTACACAGCTCTGCAAAGCCAGTCCTCTGTTGTGTGAGCCAGGTGCTATGTAGGCCCAGCTGGACAGACAAACCTTCCATCATCTCTGTTCAGGACAAAGGTGGGACAGGTGACAAGAAAGGGTGAATTTTGTAGCTGAGCACTACACCACAGCATGTGGCTGACCACTCACAAAACCTGAAGTTCTGTAACTCATTCACTGGTGGAGGAAATCCTGCAGAGCTCTGTGTTAGAGTCCTTGTTTCACGCATGTGTCTGCAATGGGCACTGAGAAGCACCCAAAGTGAGGCAGTCCAGCTGAGACAGAGTCAAGGAGGTATTCATGGAGAAGTAATGTTTTTTCAGAGAAAGGGGAATCTCTGTACTTCCCTGCTTGCCATGAGGCTATGAGAGGGATGGGGCTACCTCTGCCACAGAGCCTGCCCAGGATATCCCTTGAGTAGCCTTCTGTGGCTCCCAATGTCTTTTCCTTCACTTTACAGAGACATTTGATATGGTTGTTGTCCATGCCAATGCATTTTCCTCATTTTGCTCGTGATATTTGTGAAAATGCCTCACAGGATTTTAGTGTATTCAGTCAGGATTTATGAACGGGCTCTAAAGCAGAAAACCTGCTGCTGAATATCTATGCTCGGTCACACTTTGGTAACCAGCCACTTAGAAGGTTAAAATATAACTTCTGTCACATGGGTTTCCTCTCACTTTACTACAAAAAGAGTTTGCAGACAGGGCTGTATCACAACAGAGCCCTTCTTCCTGTTTGTCTGTCCTATGGCTTCATAAATCTCTGCTTGTGACATCATAATCTGTTGCTGTGGGAATCCTGCTGGTATCACAAACAGGGGATTACGACCTCAAAGTAGGAACAAACAGTAAAAAGAGATTGGTTCTGTGAGAAACAAAACAGCCTCAGGGAAGATAAATAGATCATTCTCCCAGAACTTTCAAGATCAGACTTACCAATGCCCTGGAAACCTGAGATTGAATTCCAGATTTCTGCGTCTTAGTAACCTTGTCTTCCATGTCAAGAACCCACTGAAGACTTCCTTCATATCTACCCCACCCCTGCAACAACCCCATCAAAAAACCCCAAAGGCTGAATAGGGATGCAAAGCCTTTTAGAACAAGTTCTTAGGCAAAACATAGAAAAAGATCTCTTTTGTACTGAGTGTTAAAACATGTTCCTACCAGACACGGTAAACTAGCTAGAGTCCACATGTATAAAATGAGTTTATATAAAGGAATTTCAATTCAGCCTTTATCATCACATGATATCATGACAATTTCATAATTTTATTTTCTTGATTTCATCTTTGAAGGACATGCCACAAGGTTTTGGCCGTATCACTGTGGACAACACCCATGTGCAGAGTTCCCTACGGCAACTGCTGCAGAGCACTTACATCTGAGTTCAGGGACCCAGTGGGTTGCAGGCAGGTGTCAGCGGTATCATGCACCCTGCAGTTGCTTCAGTAAGACGGAGGAGGAGAGCACCTCAAAATGTTCAGTGTGTCCATGCTATGGCTCACTGAGACCCCTGAGAGTCACTGCAGCTTTGGAGCTGATGCCTCACAGGAGTACTGCAGCTAGAAAAGGAGAAAGAGTTTGGTGCTCTTCTTCATAATTTCCACACAGGGCTCTTCCAATATTTATCCTTTATTGCTAACCTATTCGAATAGAATTTGAAGGAAATTCAAGATCAGTAAAGGCATATGCAAATATAACTTTTTTCTTGTAGGTCATTGCCATAGAAACTATTGCTACAAGATCTAGAGAGACATGGCCAGATCGTAAGGCCACAGAAATGAGGGTCTCAGCCTCTTGGGTCCGTAACATTACTTCTTGTAAAGATTTACTCTATTTTTTAGGAAAATTATTTAATGTTCTTAGTTTTGCTACCTGCTAAATGGGAATACAAATTCCAGTTGATCTAACTGGAGTCCTAGGAGGAAGCCTTATTTTGTGTGGACAGGCAACTGGAGAAGACAACACAAGTGCTTTTGGGAATTGCTCTTGGGTGAGGTTTAACCTCTCTTCCAGACTCAGGCCTACAGAGTCTTTGCACGCCCACAGCCTAAGGACCTTCCCCAGCTTGTGTCTTACAGCAGTAACTGAGCATCACCCAGCAGATCCTGACTCTTCACTAAATGATGGATCTGAGTAAAGCCAGAACACAAAACCCTGTGTCCTATCCTACGCCTTGTACAATACCTCTGCAGCAGGACAGCATGTGGGGGAAGCAGGAAGCAAACCCTGGGATTGCTCTTGCACACCTCTAGGCACAGATAGCCTCTTTAGTAAAATTAAAAATTTGTTCCTTCAAATAAATCACTCTAGCTGAGGATGTTGTTTCTCAGTGAGCAACCTTTGACTGCACTGTAGCCTGAAGCAGTCTTTCCCCCATGCTTCCTGCCTTATGTTCCTGAAGCATCTCTTGTGCTGGCAGTAGCAATTGCAGAGCCTCACAACACAGAAAACTGATCTTTTTCCTGTGTATTTTTCAGACAAATCAGCTTACTCATATGGTTGATGATATGACAGCTAGTCCTGAGGGAAGGCACTTTGTGGTCAGAGCACAGGGGAAAAGCTCAACTGCTGCATTTGGCAGAAGCCCCCATTCAGACTGGGCTAAACTGTTGAGGAAATGGTTCCCTCACCGACCTATTTTGCCACCACTCTCTTGCTTTCTTTTACCATAAGCCTCATTCCTCTGGGCAGGTACTGAAGGACTCAATTTCTTTTCCGTTGCTTCCCAAATTTTCCTGGGCAGGTGAACATCCAGGTAGTGTGGAAGTCTATATTAGATCTTGAGAGAGTACTGGAGTGGAGGGTACTTGGAAAGGCTGAAATAGTTGTTGAAAGCTATTTGCTGGCTGGTTTCTAGGAGACAGCATGACTCATTACATCTTTCCTTGTAGTCTGTGCCTCTCAACCATTTATCAACTAACACACTTGATCAAGACTGATAAAAAATCTTTTAGAAAAATTATAGAGAGCTGCACTATAGAATGGGAACATTAAAGTGTGGAAATAAAATGATTGCTGAAGATAAGGTCTGTTCTACTAGCATTGAGGAATGTAGCCTCACATTCATCCCAAGGGATTTATTGGTGGAACTCACACTAGTGCAAGTAATAAATGCATGCATAAATCCCTTTGTATCTTGACAATTTTCCCCTAACCATGCTTTGACCAAACTTCACAGTCAGCAGTCTTTCTGTGTTTGGGTGGATGTGTGTGTGTATGTGTGTGTGTGTGCTAAAATTATTATTGCCATTATTTCATTCAGCACTACCTAAAGCTAGAAAAGATTCTTAATTTTAGTTGAAAAGCATAATTTACACCATTTATAAGAACAATAAATAACTGTAGTTGCAATAATAACAGTAATGGTCCAGAACATGATTTTAGAATCACAAAAAAGCAGATGTGGTGCAATAATCATAAATAAGTAATAGCTGGCAATTAACACATTGCATTTCAAGCTCTGAAAGGAAAAATGACACTAGGGTGATAAGGCTGTTTTCTGCAGCTCGTTTAGAATAAAGGTGTAAATGGCACACATGACATTTCATCACTGAATATGCCCAGAGATTAGAATGCAGGAAGGAAGGCAGAGCCATCATATGTAGGTTACACAGGAAAGTTCAGCTACTGCTGTAGAATGTACAGATTTGGTCTTATAAAAACAGTCCTCTGAATGCCTGTTCTGACAAGCGGGAATATGTTGTCAAACATTTGATTTATCAAATGTTATCTTCACTATACAGGAAAAGTATTCTAAGCCCTGACAAAGCCCAGGAGGCAGAAAATGAAGTAAAAAAGAACAAGTTCGC
Organism: Dryoscopus gambensis; assembly: GCA_013389985.1. Lineage (NCBI taxonomy): Eukaryota > Metazoa > Chordata > Aves > Passeriformes > Malaconotidae > Dryoscopus > Dryoscopus gambensis. The sequence goes on along the minus strand of WEIT01001714.1, from coordinate 50,240 downwards.
TATGCATCCAGAAAACAAATCAATAAAAATGACCACTGAAAATGACAAAATTCCTTTTTATGAAAATATAGGGCTTCCATTTTGAGGATGATGAGGTAAAAGGTTCTATTCATGTTGAATTTGAAAACACAAAGCTGAAGAAAGCAGATGACATTTTCCACAGTGTGTACCTGCTTTAAAACTGTAAACCTAGTTTTAAGTAGTTTAGATGCCTATAAAAGACATGTTCGGGATGGAGACTCTAAAAGTCAGGGATGTGTACCAAAGAGTGCAATTTCAGAGGAAATAGATCTTCTCCTGAACCCAGGTGGAATCCATGCAAGGGGGGGGTTGTATGAATGAAAAAAATTAAGAACAATGGCTGTGGTTAATGCCTCCGGCAGCCTGCTGCACCTCAAGTGCATGGGCAGCTGCTCTCTTTGTGCATTGGGGCTCGACACTGTGGTGCTGCTAAACAAACTGGAACTGGAGACGGCTTCCTCCTGATCATGGGCTCCACTGTGCTCCTGCAGACAGGCAGCTGGCACCAACAAGGAGCAGCCACCCACGCAGGGCAGCCTGGCAGAGAGCTGAGAGCACCAGCAGCCTGGTCCAACCCATGCACTTGGACTTGTCACCTGTGACTCATGGTGAAGCTTGGCATTCTTCCCCAAATGTTTTTTATTTTCTAGAAAGGTTGGAGAGTCAATTGCTTTATTCAGCTCAAAACCTTAGTTTTATTTTGGTGGAATTTCTACATGCATGTGCACAAAGGGTACACAAAAGTATCTTAAAAACATGTATTCCATTAACCAGAAGAAAATAGTATTCTGATTAACTACACAGCCTTGCCTCCTAAGTGCCTCTGCCATTCTACTAGGAAGTCTACATTTACCTCGGATATTTCAAGTTTCAATTATTTAAAAATAATACATAATCCTTTTTTATGGCAGTACCTTAAATTCCTGTGCATCTCTATCAAGACTGTTATTTGCTACAGAAGAAAATACACAGAAGTGGGGGAAAAAAATGCTGGCACCCAAGTGATTTGTTCTCCACCAGCATGTGGGAGAAGCAGGTTCTCTTCCAACCCTCTTGTTCCCCAGCCTGTCATGGGCACCGAGTGCTGCAGAGATAACAGCAGCAGCTTCTCCAGCTGATTAACCAGAGACAGTGACAGACTTTAGCAGGAGTGCTACCCAGCACTCCAGAGCCAAAGGAATAGTTGCCTCAAAATAGAAGCAGATGGATCTGCGCAAAACGATGGGACTTTGGAATTCAAAAAAGTGTGCTAGTGGCGAGGGAAAGTGGGAATTGTGTGTCTCATTTTAAAAGGAATATGTATGCTCTGTCTCTTACTATCTTTTCCAGCAAGAAGATAAGGAGGTCAGGCTGTACTGAAATATAACGAGCTGTGGTAAACCATGATTTTAAAATATGTTGAAACCTTTAATAGTAACAATAGAAGATATTTACAAAAATACCATGTATAGATAATTTATACAGGGCTAATTATCCTGGTAATAAATATAAATGGAAACTAACATGGGTGTTTTTTCATATATTGGACAAGTCAAGTGAACTACGTGGAAAACAGAGAAATGTTCTATTTTACAAGTAAGGTCCAAGTGTGGACCTGAATTTGAAATTTGTCATTGGGATTTCCTGAGTCTGAGAGACATTTGCTGGTGTAAGGATCAAACTGAAAAGTCAGTAGGCCTGAGTCTCCAGCAGTTTTGTACACCAGGCTAACTTCTTGGAGCTCAGTGAAATTGCTCTAGGTCTGTACTCCGGCAACTGAAAATAGAATTATCCTCAAAGGATAACTTCCTGTCAATTTATTGATCTGATTCCAATACAGCAAATCTGCGTCCTAAGTGCATGTTGCAGGGCTTTAAAATTGCTTTATACCGCTCTGAGAGGAAGTCACTTATTATGCCACTATATCACAAATGTGCCATAGTGTCCTCCAAAACACTGAAAATTACACTAACGGTAAGATTCAGCTCATCTTTGGCTACACATTTCTAAAGATTCCTCTATGTTAGAAAATTACATGGAACTGGACCCATTCTCCAATCTCTGGGCTTCACCCTGGGCTAATATTTTTCGCATCCACATGATTAAACTCTGCTGTAAAGCAGCCTGACCGCATTTAACACGCTCATTGAGGATGTGTCAGGCCCATGCTGAGCCCCAAACTGTGTGTGGGCACTGTCTGGGAGAGTGCTGGGCTGCTGCTGACAGTGCTCACAATTTAACCATATGGATGGTCATGCACTGGTGCACAGGGCGGTGCAATTGCCTGGCTCAGTTTAGTAGTGTAAAAATGATCTTAGTGTCTAAGCCTGTCTGCTGCCTCTTAAATGCCCTTCTTAGAAAAACTGACACCTAGAGATGCCCGTTTCTCCTCACAGAGTTTGGAAAAAATCTAAAGTGACTCATTCAGATCCAGACTTTGACTTTCTCATGCCTAAAGTGAAGTGTCTGCTAACCAGAGTGTTTTAGGGACACCACTAGTGTACATCAATGAAGAAAGAAAAAGGTCAGATTTCTCACTGCATGTGCCTGGATTTAGTACCTGATAAAGCTGAATCGCCAAGTAAAGAAATAAAGAGTGAAAATAAGGCAGTCTCTGACACATGTAGATCGATGCAGAAGCAAGCACTCACTGAGACAAGTCAGATGCTGACACCATGCTTTTCTCCTGTCTGCTCTGTGAGCAATATAAACAGTAATAGACATTGTATCATTTCAAATTGCCTCATTGAACCTAATGCTGATTTTAGACTATTTTGAACCTCCTAGCTACCAAGGAGCAGAGAATATTTACTCTCATCTTAAAAGATTTTACCTGGCGAGACAGAGCAAACAGCAGTCAATACCATTAGGGCGAGCAAGACCCTTCTGCACTCCCAGCAATTCTTCAGGGCACAGTCCCTGCAGAGCCCTGAGGGATCTCAGACTAAAGTGGAAAGCAGAGTAATGGGCACGTCAGTGCACAGTGATTCATTGTCAGTCAAGTTAAAGTTTGGGGGACACACGGACACTCACCCTAATGTAAGGAGAGTAAGCTCCCACTTACCGCCCTTGTTACCTAATTCTTGACATGGCCTCAGTGCTCAGTTAGATTTGGCAAAGACCCAGAGAGAGATGCTGATATCCAAGGTTGAAGTTGCTGATTCTTTGAGTGTCCCTTGATGCATCTGATTAAAGCAAATGATCGATACTAAACTTTGAGAAAAACTAGTGTGAGGATGTTACGGATGACAGCCCATGAATAAATAACTCTGATAATGGCATTTGTCTTACTATAAAGCTCATTCATAATTTAGTGAGAATAATGCCCATTAAAGAACACCTAGAATCATCACTGACAAAATAAAGAGTTAATTGGTTTCTATCTTCTGGGAACTCTCATAATAAGCTCAGTATGGAAAACTGGCTATGAACTCTATATAGTGATTAGAAAAGTATCTACTCTCCAGGTTACCTCCTCCTCATTTAGTCATTCTGCAGCACTTGTTGGACATCTGCTTTTGATATATGTTCTCTAAGTTGGAGAGGAAAATGGTGAGAGAGGTCCTATCTCTTTTTCACAAAAATAAGGAAGTATTTGACCCAATCACCACTGAAGTCATCAAAAACTGATTTGGGTCCCAAAGTAAATATCATGGGAACCTTAAAGTAAATATTGTTCCTTATTAAGCAAATAAGTGTTGCTGTATGCTAAATTTAGAGGAAGAAATAACCCAGTTATGTCAGAGGAGTTATGTACTTTAATAAAATGTAGCTTGAATATTCATACTGTACGGCCATGTAATGCCTATAAAATGTTTCCTGCCCCACTACCACAAAAACAGTTTGCAGATGTCTTTTAATGTAGAAATACTGTCTGTCTAAGGCAGGGGGAGAATGCCAATACCAGAGCCCTGCGCCTCCAAAATACAAGTGGTTTGTATTTTCACATAAGGATTGCGCACATGCGCTGGCACATCTGTTCCCTACACAGTCCCACAGCCTGGAATGGATAACGCTGACTTTGGGGATTAATGTCAGCCTCACTTGAATAACAAACACTTGTACTCTAACAGTCTTTGCAACACTCAGGCAGGATATACTTTTCTGGACGTTGTGTCAAAATGCAAAGTACCATCCCATCCTGCCCTCACTGGGCGATCACCTGTTTCTACTTAATGTCCTCTATTTAACAAGAATAATATGATGGTGATGGAGCCAGAGTGTTTCAGAAGCATCCTGGAACAATACTCCATGTGGAAAATTATGGTGTCCCGTAGTGCTTCACATCTACCCCAACTATATTAAACACTACATAAAACAATCTGAATTCCAGACATTCTCTCTAGATATTGTAAGTATACTATGCCAGTATTTATGAGATCAAAAACATGCCAAGGTTTCAAATCTCTGATTCTGAATAGAAACTTTGTGTTTCACACAAGACTGAGCTCTCAGCATATTGCTCCCCTCCCCTCAACATGCCACAGCCTCAGCTTTGAATGTGACCAAAAATGTCACCCTGTCACTTCTCTTGAATCAAAAGACAGAAAAGCAGGAGGATTTATCACTGTGTACTCCAGAGGTCCGCTTTTAGAGACCAAGCAGTTCAGGTATTGACATCCAGTAACGCCCTACAATTCATATGATGCCTCTGCACCCAGACCTGGCAGAGCCTCTTCTGACTCTCGGCTGTTTTGGTCAACATCAGAAAACAGCCATTGCTAATCAGCACTTGGTAAACAATCAGGGCTGTAAGAGAAATGGTTTCACAGGCCTGAAGGGAGAGGCAAGGGAGATGTGTGAGAGGGCAGAGAGGCAGCCAGCTCCCCTCAGGCCCACAGGCAGCAAGGTTTGCCGTCATCTCCAGCCACACACAGGATTTGCACCACAAGCCCCTTGCATTGTCACCCCTTCCATTACTGAGATTTCTCCCTCCCCTTCCAGGCCATTTCAGTCATTTCATTTACCTGCTTAAGTCTGTAGGAGTGCAAAGAGCAGGGGTCTGAGGTACTAGGACAGATGGATGGAGCAAGAGAGGAGTCAGGGCCAAGGGTGAAAGCTGTTTGTCCTCAACAGAAAAGTGTTCCCATGGTTCTGTCCCACTGGACAGAGGTACCCCAGGACAGGGAACCACTTGGCACAATGTGAGGGGAACCATCACAAGGCAACTGCCTAGCTAATACACACAAACACACACACAAAGGTAGCTGTTCTGGGGGGAAATGATGCAGGTTGGAGTCCCTTGAGCTCAGAGAATTTCACCTCAGGCCAAGGGGTTATGCCATCTGGGCAGTTTTGTGATTGTTTTTCTTTTCTCTGGGGGCAGATGCAGGTTTCCTGGAATAATATGTGTGCGCTTCCGTGTGCTAAATTGCACTTTTCTCTCGTGGCTGTCCAGAGTGAATTGTGGAGGGCTGAAGCATGCTAATGTGGAGAGCTTGCACTGTATGTACCATATGAGCCATTCCAGGGAGATTTTAGTCTCCAAGGATAGCAGCCCAACATACTTAATGAACAGTGTTACTTTCTATTATTTCCTGTAAGAGAAAGTGGAGAGAGATGATTCACTATGGAAATCTGCATAATTAGGGTCCATCATTTCCTACAGATGGGAACATCACAGGCAAAGCAGAACACTTCCCCCTATCCTTTTATCAATTCTTCTCAAGTAGCTGCTAGCTTTTCCACCTCTGGGAAGGGAGAAGAGCTAATGCCAAAGAAATCTTCACTGGGAGAGCTGCTTCCCCCTTGCTGCAACTGTTACTTCTCCCCAGCTTTCCATCTCCACATTTTTTCTGCTTAGGAAATGTGCAGTTCAATTTCATTTTCTCTTATGATGTGTGGCTTTATGTCAATTTGTAAATCACATACTAACCACAAAATGAATTTTTGTCTGACAGCTCAGGAACAGCATGGTGGTGTGCTGAGGCCTGGTCTTTGCCAGGATCTGCCCAATGCCATGGGAATGGCACAGACTTCCATCAAATCAGTCCTTGAAGAAGAGCAGTCTTAAATCCCTGCTTTGGCCAGCTTCATATTTGCTCTGCCTCTGTCCCAGCAGATAGGGTGACCCTGTGTGAGGTTTGCATGTGAGAGATTATTCAGCCAGTGATGACCAAGCAGGGAGGAGGGAGGAAATAGAGATGTTGAATAGTTCAAAATAGTGAGAAATGTGGAATCACAATTTTTTTATTTTGTACTACCTTACAAGAAGTGAGTGGCACACATTCCTTAACACTTAAAATAATTTCTATATAGTGCTGTGGTATGAGGTAAAATTCACTGCTACCAATAATGGTAGATCCCACTCTACTCCACTACCTCCTGTTCAGGGCTAGCTGTGGCATAGGTTTGGACAGCCCTCCTACCTTTCCTGGGCTGGTTTAACTCACTACTTGCGCACAAAACTAATTCAAAGAGGGTGAGGAAAGGATGGGAGAGGACTAGGAGAGGGTTAGATTTCTGCTGGCTAAGTGAGTTAAAGCAGCCCAGGGACATATCTGGAAAAGGACAGAGCAAGTGTAAAGGAGAAAGCAGGGCCATAGGGCTAGGAACAGGATAGGGGAAGAAACCAGAGGGAAGATTAGTATTTCAATAGCAGCCAATCCGTTTGCAGTCTAGATAGCTCTTAGAACAACACTCTTTGTATCAGCACAAAGGTACAAAATACCGGTCTAGGACAGCTGTTAGACATCATCAGAGTGGGTTTGCTTTTAAAACCACTTCAATGGAAAAATCACCTCTAAGCAAAGATTGGTGGGGGCAGACACAAGATGTGCAAATCAGGCCTGAGTTTACCTTCACTCAGAAGCTCTGAGCAACTGAGCAACATTAAGAGCTGGAATGTCATGCTTGAGGATGTCTACTGACCTGTTATACCTTCAAAACTTTTCTCTAGGTTTTTTTCAGTTGGGTGTTTGCATTTCTGCCTTATTCTCTTGTTCTGCAATTCTTATTCTTATTCTGCAAACTTATAGGAGAGGCTTGGAACCTGGATTGCTTGATATCTTTAATATAGTTTTTTAGTTTTTGATGCACTTCAAAAAGAAATTTTATGACAAGTAAACAACATATAACTCTTCAAAAGAAAATCCTCGGAATATTACACTTTATGTAGCATTGATCAAATTAGGATATCAAACAGATTTTCTAAGCAGTGTTCTTGTGACCACAGATTATCATAATCTCAGTTCTCTGGTAAAGCATGTGGACTATATACTTTTCAGTTTGCTTTTCTTTTTTTCCTCTTTTGTTTTCTAATTTATTAAATTATCTTATCTCCAATTTAATCCACTTTTCTTAGTAGCTCAATATATTATCTAGACAATCATTTTTTACAGCTCGGAGCTCAAGTCCAGCAAAAGTGGGAAGTTTCATGGATGATGTGAGAAAGACTTTCCTTGTAGGGCTCTAAGAATTAATCAGCCTGGATAAGTTTTGTATACAGTCATAAGCACCTCATTTTTCTATGCTAAACTTTCCAAAGGTAGAAATTAGCCCCTCTGCCTTCCACCTTTTAAAATGAGGATAATTACTCTCAGCTCCACAGTAGCTGAAAAGTTACAAGTTACATCTAAAACCTGTGTTGTATCTGAAGATGGATTGAAATGTTTTGTGCTTTCTTTTTCTTCTAGTACTGTTAATACTGCTATTGCTTTGTACATCAATAGTAGCTTTTCCTAAACAATAGCATACTTCATAAATCAGGGGGTCCTTTCGGGCAATAATAAAAAAAGCCATTTTTGTGATGTGATTAGTTTATTATAAAGTATTCATCAACACACCTCTGTGAGGCGGAGCAGATTGTGAACAGGGCTAACAAATGGCAGCCTGCCGCGCACAGAGATTACAGACCTCACTGACTTGCCCAAAAAGCAGCTGCCTGAGGTTTCTTATCTCTTCTAAAGTTTCACACTAAACCGAAGACCTCGACAAGAACTTCCTGTTCCGTTGTAAAAGCCCCTCACCTAAAAACTGCTGGAAACTTGTGACCTTCAAAGGTGAGATCTGAGTATCAGCTCTCCCCTTGTGCCGCTTTGCAATACAAAGGAACCTCTGAGCTTTAATTGTCAGACAAAAGCCTCTTTTTTAGCCTACACAGTCCCTTTAATTAGGGTCTGCATGTGTATACATCAGTGACCTTTAATGGCAGGCCATTAGCACCTTTAAACATTATACCCTGATTGGTTTAGAGTCTGTGTGCAGAGAATGTTTTCGGTATTAAAGGTCTCTTTAATCTAAGGGAAAGGATAATAAGATCCATTGCTTGGAAACAAAAGTCTGCAGAATTTTGTACCTGCTTGTTCTACACTGAAGACACCTTGCCACTGACAAACCTTCCCTAGGTGTGGTCTCACTTGGAATTTAAAGTCCCTCAGTGTTGACAAAATGAAACCAGTAAAGAGTGGTAAACAGCAGGAAAGGAGTGTAAAGTGTAGAGGGGTATTATACATCTGGCCACAGAGCTGTTTATGACTCGGTTAACAGAGCTCAGCTGAATCACTGTAACCGGCTCTCCCCTGGGGCTCCATTACGGTCCTTGGGGCTGGATTCTTTCTCCAGCCCTGAGCCCGGTGTTACCACCAGCAGCCTTTGTGGTGCTACAGACTGAGCTAAGCAAAGGAAATAATTTGGGAGGCGGGGGGAAGGGAGGAAAACAATGAAAAACCCCAGCCTAGCCTTCTTCTCAGTTGGACCAAACTAGATCAATTCATTGATTTGCTTCGTGGCAAGACTTCCCCAACCACTGAACCCACAGAAGCAGGAAGAGTGCTTTGTGGTTCAGGGCAAGGAATCACTGCTGCGGGGTAGTGCCACAGTATTGCTGCCAAGCATTTAACTTTTGTCTTTTATGTGTCATTTCACAAGGTGAGTGCTCAAAACATTGAAATTATCCGTTTAGTTATATGGAAAAAGCACAGAGCAAAACCCAGCAGAAACCTAAAAGTTTAACCTCAGTTCTCTGGCCAGGTCTCTTGCTAGAGGATTTTCATCACCTGCAGCTTTCCAATAATTCCCCTTCCTCTCTAGGAAGCATTATCCTCCATGGTCCTGGTGACCATGTCTGTTATGGTGATGCTTTTTCAGGCCTTCAGCTAGGAAATTGTTTATGATCCTTTTAAAAGAAAATAATCTGAAACAAAAAAAAGGTGTGAATTAGTTCTATAAAGCCATAGTAGCAAACTTACTCCCAGTTGTATCAGGAACAAATTTATCACTTTAAAATACAGTACTTTCTATTATACTTATACATGGTCCCCTTCTAATTCATGCAATGATTTTCATGATAACTTCCCCACTCCTTTGCACTCTTTTAGGACAGGCCTATCTGGTCACCTTCTGCTCTCTAACACTCTACCATCCCAGAGACTGCAATTTTCTGCTTCATGTTCTGGCACAGAAGCACATTTTTGACCTCCACAGGCATCCCAGTGATGGGGACTCTGGGATCCCACCTGTACCTTTACGTTCCTGATAACTGTGAATCTCTAATCTATCCCTTCAGGGCAACTACACAGATTTTCAAACTCTCTGCTTACAAGGAAATCAAAGACCTAGCAGGCCTTAAAATGTGGAATTTGCTAAACCTACTGCATTCCAGGTAGATGCCAGAAGTCCTCGGGCAAGGACTTACAGGAGTTCTGAGGTGGGTAAGAGATACTAATCACCATTTCAGTGCAGAAGGTACCACCACCACTTTCAAACAGCAAGCTGGTACAGATTGCTAAGGCATAATCTCAAATCATATTTTGCTGCAGACTTGGGTGAAACTGGGAAAAACTGTGTGTGTGGATCCTCAGGAACCAGGACACAGCCAGCCAGCAGTCAGTTTTGCATCCTGATCTTGCACAACCAGTAGATGCTCCTTCCTGCCAACACACAAACAGCTGGAATCACTTAGATTATTGTTGTCGGATGTGAGAAAATGTTCCTTTACCTTCCTTTGGCTTCTTATTTTCTTTTCCACTGGTCTCCTCCTCACATAGAAGCTGTTGGCCAAACCTGCATACAAAGCTCTCTTCCCTTCTCCCAGACTTGTTATCTGGCTTAGGCAGACACCCAAGTCCCTTCAGACTTCAAAGTTTTCAGCATACATGCCAAGAACCAGCCATGTTTTGTGCACTCCTTCTCCTCTCAACCTCCTCCTGACATCTCCAGGCTGTAAAACTCCAAAACAGAGATTTCAGCTATCCAGACTCCAACTGTTTATCATAGGAATACCCACCAGGGTTCCTGGAGGAGTCACGGCAATGAGACTGAGCATTCCATAAGCACCGGAGAGAGCAAACATAGGCCCTCTCTTTGAGAGAATGCCCATGTGATGCTGACCCTTCCCCTGCCAAAGCCCAAAATAACTTGTTTAGGAGAGTAAAAACACAGTTAGTCATCACTCCCTGCAGATAAGCATTTGTAATCTGACAGTGCTGGGTCATGTTTGCTGGGGAGATAAGTTGGAGGCTGAGGCACAGGAAATGCTTTGGCCAAACGATGTTTGTGGGGATGCCTGGCCTGTCCCCAGTTCCTGAATTAGCAACATCCCTTTTTCAGCTCTGCAAGAGGTCTAGTGTCACCAGTCTAACCAAAGCAGGGAAAATCTTTGTAAAGATGTCCTTTTGCCACACTGACCTAGAGCATGGCATTTATAAGAGGAATTATCTGTGGTCCTGCGCAACCCATCCCCTGCATGGTTCTAGTACAGTCAGCCTGCCTACGCCACCCCCGTTAAAGATCCGTGACCACTTGGAAACTCTTTTCTCTTTTTCTCTCATGCAAGAGCATCGTTCACAAAGCAGTGTGCATCCCACACTGTGAAATGTCAGGGGCCTCAGGGTGTCTCTCCAGAACACCAGCTGTTACGGCAGAAAAGAACTCCCAGACATCAAACCTCCAAATAAGAAATATTTGTGAGTATGAGAAAAAGGAAATGTTTGGGAGATCAAGAATTTTACTCACAGGCTACTGAAAGAGGACAGGAAAACACCTGCTTCTTACACTTCCGTCTTACCTTCCAGAGCTGGCAACTCAAATCATGTTGGTGATTACAGGCACTGAGCACCTTGCTAACCTGGAGCCAAATAGGAACAGTGTCCAGCAAGGGCTTCTAGACTCCCAACGCTGCAACTTGTATATTCCAGGAAGATCTCATGGGGTTTCACCACAGGTAAGGGCAAAACTTAGAGAGAAACCACAGGTCTTTGGATTTTCCTTAGCTGAGCTCATTCAGCTGACATGGTAAAGCACGATCAGGTGGATATAGAAGTCCAAAAGGATGCTCTGCACCCAATTAGAGGGTAAAATTGCAGCTTAAAAAAAATAATATATTTTACACTGCGTGGTGAAGAAAGTAGTTCTACCTTCAATAAACAAAATGTCCTCAACTTGACGACAACCTCTTGAGATCATTTCAGCCATATACTATGGTGCACTACACCACTGGTGAGACCACAGCTTCTCTGTGGCAGGCAAGGACAATAGCAGTCTCCTGCTATCTCATTTCTAACAATGTTTGAAGAATTGCTCTTTTACTATTCAGCGTGCTTGCAGCAGATGAAACATGCATTCATCCTCTCCATACATTCACCACTGAAACCTCCCAAGGCCAGCTAGTTGGAACTAGTGCTAGTCTGCTTTCTGAGCTAAGTTGTACCCACCTCACTTTGCTCTTGAATGGGCATTTAAATTCTTCTTTCAGTATTTGTGCTACAGCTATATTTTAAAGCTCTGCTCAAATATTTGTTGTCTGGTTTTGTTCCAGATAAAAGTGCTAAAGGACTTTTTGATTCAGAAGGTTTTTGCTCATTTCACTCAGTATCTACAGAAATCAGCTGATGAAGGGGGTTTCCATGCAGTGGCCTGTTCATCAGTGGCAGACCAACCAAATGTACATGGATTGCTGGCAAACAAAGGAGTTCATCTACAGCAACCACAAATTTCACATGGGGAAAGGTCAATAATTAAAAACTAATTGAGTAACAAGGGAGTTAGAATAGCAAAAGACATCACCAACCATTAAAGATGTATGCCAAGATCTTTATAATTTATTGGCTGTTTTCTGGCAGGCAAAAACACTACTTTTTTTATTATGACTTCTCACATTTTGAAATTGAATGCATTGTGGCTTTCAGAAAGTTTATGCCAGCCAGTGTGTAGGGCTTTGGCCTCAACTCCATACATAAAGGAGCTGTTCTTAACCATGATGCCCCTCAACAGAGACTGTAAGGAGAATTTCTCTGCTAAATGCAAATGTGACTGTTACCCAGGTTATCCTTAATATCTGGTATCTGGTGAGTGTACCTAGTTTTTATGGAAGCCTGGGGTAAGCAGTATGGATGCAGATGTCTGTTCTGTGGATAACTAAGATTAAGTGAGATGATTCTGAATGTGTTCGTTTGCGGTGCAATCTCTCCCAGCAAATCCACCTTTATTTTCTGTGGCCTGAACATCAGAGAGAATATGAATGCAAGCCATCTTCATTAGGTGTCTGTTTACGTTCACATCTTTGGGCAGATTGCCATCATCCTTCCAGAAAAGGATGCAAATGGTAAATTAAATGTTTCAAAACTCTCCAGCTTGGCCCCTTAATCTCGGAGATTTCTAGTTAGACATCTTCAAATACCCTATAACACTTAGGAAAATATCCCATATTGCAGTGAAACAGATAAAGCATAATTCATGGGAATTGTTCCTTCAACTTGAACAGATTTTTGTTCCCATCCAATGCTTTCAAATGGAATTGCAATTGGACAGCTGTCCATTTCCATGACATTTTCTAGCCTGGGACATAACAGGAAAGGATCTTAGATATTTGATTTAGTGGGTAAGTACTGCTTTGACTAATTTGGCTATTTGAACTCAACAGATGCAAATGTGGACAATTTGGAAAGCACCTGCTGTCTCCAGGGATATTTG